>CAWUFW010021663.1:0-115028 GCA_963921515.1 Calotriton arnoldi
TTGTGGCATCATATGCTTTTACATTTATAAATAAAGACTGGCACTGGTCCAAAAGCACGTCTGACTGAAGTCTCACTTTTTGGTCTGTTTTAGAGCAGGGTGACCATGGACATGCTCTCATTTGCAGAGGAGGGGCTCTGATCGGTTACAGAAGCCTACAAAGACGAATTAGGCACTTTTCAAATCAGAGGATTTCCAATTACAACTCATTTCCTCATCAGGACATTTATGTTAAGTAAATCAAGGGGCACTTGGAAGCAAAGGCATGGAAGACGGCTACTAAATATTGAGCCAGATGTTTAAATCATTTGGAAGAGAATTGTAATGGTACAAAGCAAACTTCCAACACATAAATGCAGCCCATACCAGGACAATGAACTGTCATGCAGGGCCAATGCATCCTCGCACTGCGAGCACTTCAGCAGAAGTGCAAAATCTTATTCAGCATTAAGTGGCTAATAAACAATTATGAATAGTGGAGTAATGCTAAATGATGCCCCCTCCTTCAGAATGTGATGAGGGGCCCCTAAGTCGCCCACATCTCACAAATATTCATTGACTTTGGGCTGAATGGGACCCCCTTGAAGGGCTAGGGGGCCACCTGGAGGGTTGGAGCCTCCCTGCTCCGCAGGGGCTGCAGGGGGCCTGTGCTACACCCCTGTTTATGAATCACAAATAACATTTAAAAAAACAGAAATGCACAATTATAAAATTTACACAAAACACGATGGGCTCAGCCCACTTAGCACAAACCCAAACTCATAGCAGTCAACTTGCTAAAAATGGAATGCAGCACTTTCACCCAATATGACAGGTCCTATGGGGTTGGTAAAATGCATGCCTTATTCTAGCTGTTGGAAATCACGTATAGGAAAAAAACTCATCCATAATAAGCTGATTAAGTAATATATGTGTTGTTCAGGTCCTCAAGGAGATAATAAATGCACAAATCCTAACTCGGAGTAGATAATGGGTCATCATACTTAGAGGACTCAGGTGTAACTCACTAAAGTGTAGGTCTTAACCATATTGCACCTCAATCTCTTTGACAGGTATCAATCCACAGTAGTCATTGTTTGTGAAATTCCCCACAGCAGTCAGGCTCTCAATCCACTATCTCCGGCTTTAGGGAAAAGGAAGATGGCGGACTTACTCCACCATGATGAGCCCGTCCCTCAAGCCCTCCGATAACGCTGTTGCTGGTCATTGTCACAGAATGCAACCTTTTGTTTAAGTGTTCTCGCTATGAAACGTGATAGTGGCGGTGTAACTTCAGAAAACAGAGACTACTTACATTTTTCTCCAGATGCTACGCTGGTACACACTGTCTCTCTGTCGTCTCTGGAGACTGCTTGCGCACGCCCGCCAGCTGATCAGGCCAGGCCGCTCTGCTTTCCACTGGCCCAGCCTGTCTCCAACTCTTACTATGGCTCCTCCAAAGACCAGCGGGTCGAAGAGCGGACGTGCTGCTTGTGTTTCCACTCCAGCGGGGGCTGCACCTGCCAGGCTGACAATCGTCGAGGAGAATGTACCTGCTGGCCCCCATTCAAATGAGCAGCAAGTTGGAGCTCACAAA
Organism: Calotriton arnoldi; assembly: GCA_963921515.1. Classification (NCBI taxonomy): domain Eukaryota; kingdom Metazoa; phylum Chordata; class Amphibia; order Caudata; family Salamandridae; genus Calotriton; species Calotriton arnoldi. The sequence goes on from CAWUFW010021663.1 coordinate 1,577, forward strand.
AGTGCCCCATCTCGCATGGGGAAACCGAACTTAAAGCTCCTTCAATCAGGCAGAGCATCTCCGCCATCTCTGAAATGGCAGTTGCTGACACTTTGCTCGACGCAGTTCAATCCAGCTGCGTTGGTAGGGCAAAAAGCAGCGAGGAGTCGCCGGCTGGTTCGGGCAACTTTCAGGGGAAGGAAAAGGCGGATTCAAACATTGAACGTCCTGAAGACGCTCTGACAGAGGCGCTGCAACAAATGCCCCATCAAATGGACACACAAGCAGAGGTTAGTGGCAGTGTTACTGTAACAAAATTGGATATTTCCTCTATGCCATTGTGGCAACTCCAGCAGTCTCAGCAACTTGCAGAAATATCTAACGTGCAGGGCGACTTTGCAATCTGTCTTAACCCAGGGGCTCCAATTTCAAGAACCGGGCTAGACATATATTCCCCGATGGGGCAGAGCACTCACTGAATGGGGATATAACAGATACTAAACCCGAGGAGCAGACAAGGGGTCAGCTTACTGGGATACTTGATGAGGCTGACATCCTGCCTGCTCCACTCCCTCTCTCTCAGGGCATGGATCATTTATTTTCAGACCTTCGTAATACCTCAAGGGATCCCAACGTTCAAGCTAATCTTTCCCCAGGCAAGAAGAAGCACAGTGCTAAATCTGCTAAAACAGTTAAATATCTTTAAAAAAAGTATAGAATCTCTGAGTAAAGTGCGACATCAAGGTTCTATGGCAACATGCTTAAAGCCCTCTACGGAAATGGATCACTGCTAAAGGAGAAGTCAAGGCAATCATATCACAACTCTCAAACTCTGGTCCAGGGGATGGGCCTGGCTCTAACTCTACTCCTATATCAGGAGCATCAAACATCGTGGGGGACATAGTAAGAGACACTTTACCACTACCTGTCTCCTTTCCTCTGGCAATGGGCGAAACGGTTACACTAAGCACTGATGCTCAAGAACCCTCTCTTCTGTAAATTCTACAAGCCTTGCAGGTTCAAAGGGCCAAGGCACAAGAACACGATTCACAGGTTAGAGCTGATAACCTCCTGATTTAGCAGTCACAATCTGAAGTGACTAACAAGGTGGCGTCACTCACTAACGACGTGGCAGAATTACAACAACGTCTTGCAGTTAATGAAGACGCCACAACATCTACAACCAGCCTAATTCAAGTCCACGACAATCAGCTTGCAGCTTTACAGGTGAAAGCGGAAGATCTGGAAAATCGGCACCGTCACTATAACTTAAGACTGTTCGGGGTGCCTGAAGGAAAGGAGGGCTCTGACCCCCGCGCATTAATTGTGCAGCTATGTCAGAAAGCATTTCCGGAACTGGCAGACTGGGACTGGGAGTCTCAAATCCAAAAGGCTCATAGAATTCCAATTTTTCTAAATCATTCTGATCGGATTAACCCACGACACCCTCGCCCATTTCTTATATTTATCAGCAACTTTTTCCTACGACAAGCTATCGCTGTCAAAGCTCATCCTGCCACGCCCGTGGCTGTTAAATCTATCTCCATCTTTGTGAGGTCAGATCTATGCAAAAGCACAATGGATAGGGGATGGAAAATGCGACAGCTCATTGATCCTCTGAAGGCGATTGGGGCACAGGTGTTTTTGCAGGAGCCAGCGCGCTTAAAGGTTATCAAGGATGGACATTCTCAGACTTTTCACTCTGGCCTAGAAGCAAAGCAGGCTCTTATTAAATGGCCATTATGATATAACGGGGTGACCCATAAAAGTCCAAGGACCTGGGTAGCGTTCGGTATAGAAAAACAGTGGTCCTAGACTACTACAGATTACACATTTTAAGAAAGTAAGAAGCATTCTTATTCTATTTTCTAAGTATCATCAATTTCTTCACACTTCAAAATCGCATATCCTCAACAGATACAAAGGCACAAAATATAGTTCACGACGGTGTCTGTTTTATTTATCAATTAATTTTATACTTGTCACAGATCACCATATTCAATATTCCATTAGAGAGAGGTTGCTCCAGAAGGAGTGTGGAAAAGGAAAGTGCTCGTGAGGTAGGACAGATATAGAGGAGGGGAATCCAACAGATAAACTAAACAGTTTTACATCCTTATTTTCTTGGTAAACTGGACGTAGTTCACAATGACACCAGTTTTACACGTAGGCCTGTCCCTCATGCGTTTACAAGAAATTGTTATCTTCTGATGATGCACAGAGATTATTCATCTGTGAAAAAGGGGGAGGGCTGGGATGTTGACCGGTACAGGCTCACAGGGGGAGAGTGTTGACGTTTCGACCCTGGCGCATAGAGGGTAATTTAATCCTCTGCAGGCGGGTCTTCCTCAGGACAGGGGAGAGGGGGCAACCACTGACTCGAGGAGTTCAGCAAGGATCCCCTGGGCAGCGCGCAAACCACACAATGAGATGCTGTGGACGATTTACTCACCCTTGATTGATTTCTCCATTTACTGCAGCCCCCATCCTTCTAAATTAAATTTAGCAACGCCGCAGACTCAGTGCGGACTGCCGCCTGAGGGGCTGTAATCTTGACCGCCTCATACTAGGTTGCCCCCTCTCCCGTCGTGAACTATATTTTGTGCCTTTGTATCTGTTGAGGATATACAATTTTGAAGTGTGAAGAAATTGATGATACTTAGAAAATAGAATAAGAATGCTTCTTACTTTCTAAAAGTGTAATCTGTAGTAGTCTAGGACCACTGTTTTTCTATATCTTATTAAATGGCAGCAAAGCGCTAAGAAATAACTCACTGAAGGGAGGTTTTCTTAAAGTGGTTCTGGCATCTAGATTGGCCCTTGGCCAGATCTGTTTGGCTAATTGCAATTAGATATATGCTTAACTTAGCTATCATTATTTGGCTCTTTTCTCTGTATTATCTGTTGTTTTCATTTTTTTGTTTTGTTTCTCGTTGCTTATATACTGTTTAATTGCTGGATATAATATGCAACTGCGGGAGGCGGGCTTGCGGATATCGTGCTCCTCGGTGGCTGTCAACCATCGACAGCCAGGAAGGAGGGTGATTCCTTTTTCAGGACACATGGGGGGAGGGTTTGGGATAAGGGTCACTAATAGTATTGGGAAAAGGAGGGGGGGTAAAAGAGGGGCCTGTCTTCAGGCCAGCGTAGGGAAGGGGAAGAAATCAAAGGGACCAAAGACAATCACGATAATGATATAACACAGGGCTATGCCTTCGATATGGTGTACACTATTTTGCATTTTGTTTTTGTTTTTTGTCTTTTTCTTAATGAATCAGGTCAACGGGGTAGGACGGGGCACTTTATTTTGACATTTCTCAAAACAATCGTGTTTAGTAATGGGGTAATTAGGTGTATGTGCTGGAATGTAGCTGGCTTGAATGCTGTGAGTGAGCGTCAGCTGGTAAGGGAAGAACTTAAACTATACAAGCCCCACATTTTACTTCTTACTGAAACTCACTTGGCTTACAAGAATAGAGGTTTGCTCCAGCATCTGGTTTCGAAATAATAGTTTGCACTTCCCATAGTGTTTCGCTTAGAGGGGTAGCTATTTTAAAGGACAAACGGATGAAATGTAATATTCTTAAGGTCTCTGCTGATCATCGAGGCAGATGGGCAATCTCGCAGTTAGAAATCAATGGCATTTAAAATATGTATTATGCGTTGTATATGGGCCTATAGCTGATGACCCTCCTGTCATTAACACTTTGATGTTAGAGTTATTGGATTGGCAGGGTGACTTGTTAGTTATGGGGGACTTTAACTGCACTTTGAATTATGGCATTTACTCTACAAACCGGGGGGCTACTCCAAGAATGGCAAATGTCAGAAACTCAATTTTGGAGCTGGCCCGACTTCATTGTCTTAGGGATGCATGGCGGACACTTTATCCTGCATTGCCAGGGTACACTTACTATTCTGCCCCACACAAACAGTATTCTAGAATTGACCTGGCATTTGTCAACAATAAAATATTACTTTCGGCCGATATTCAGGTTTGCCCTCGGATAACCTCAGACCATAATCCTATCTTACTTGTTTTTCAATCATTAGCAGTGGATAGGATAAGACTGTCTTTTTCATTCCCCAAGTATCTGCTTACTGACGACGATTTTATTGCATTCACTTTAAAATCTTTAGGAGAATTTTTACAGTCTAATTTTGGTACTGCCTCCCCCTTCATAGTATGGGACACAATGAAGGCTCATGTCCGAGGTACTACTCAACAGTATATTTTTTGACAAAATAAAGCAAGAGAAAATGATATGAAGGCAGCTTGTAAAGCGCTAACCCAATTAGAAACCCTTAACGCAGAGGAGTTTTGGTTAGGGGGGTCAAACCAGGAGCAGCTATACATCTCACTAATAGACAAACGCTCACTTATGGGTAGGATGCTAAAAGAGAGGATGGCTGCTAATTTTAACAAACACCGCTCCTTACAATATGAATATGGGGAACAGGTTGGCAGAGTGCTGGCGTATCAACTAGCTGACAAGAGGTCAAAAAGTCAAATAAAGGCTATAAGAGGAGAGGATGGATTGCTTTATGCACATACTCATTCTATAATAGAGCAATTAATCCAATTCTACCAGAAACTTTATACCTCGTCTATCTCACCGAATAAAGCTGAGCTTGATAAATATCTAAAAGGCTGTAATTTGCCGTGCTTGAATGAAGAAGAAGCTGCCCTTCTTCCCCATGATATCACGCATCAAGAAATTCTGACTGCCTTGGCTGCTCTACCTTGGGGCAAGGCTGCAGGGGATGATTCCCTGCCAATCGAGTTCTATAAACTTTCAAGAATCTCATTTTACCATTGCTAAGTGCAGTTATACAGCAGCTAGGGGATTGTATGGAGGTACCTAGCTCTTGGGATAGGACTAATATCGTCTTCTTTTTAAAAAAGGGTAAGCCACCTGAGGAGTGCGGATCTTACCGTCCTATATCTCTCAAACATGGAAGCCAAAATCTTTGCCAAAGTATTGGCAAATCGATTAGCTCCCCTCATGCCTGGATTAGTTTTGAGCCAACAGCATGGGTTTATAGCAGGGAGAGATACCACAGCTCATGTCAACACTGCTATTGTTGCCTTTGATATAGCAAAGAAGGCTGTGCTTAATATTGGGATGGTACTCCTAGATGCCGAAAAGGCTTTTGACCGAGTTGTATGGGACTGCTCATGGTCAACACTATTGGCTAACGGTCTTGGGGGCCGATATAGCAAACTGGTACATGCTTTATACATTAGCCCGCAAGCTAAACTAATTTATACTAACTTGCACTCTGCCTCTTTTCGGATACATCGAGGTACCCGGCAGGGGTGCCCCCTCTCCCCATTGCTATTTGCACTATATATCAAGCCATTTCTGAAATCACTTAATTCTAACACTCATATTTTACCATTTAGCATCGGGCCACACGAGCTAAAAGTCACTGCGTGTGCAGATGACATAGCTGTCTTTTCTTCTGATCCGGCGACAGCGCTCGCCTTAATTCAGGACGAAGCTGAAAAATGTAGTCGCTTTTCTGGCTATAAGCTGAATGTTAATAAGACTCAAGCCCTTCTCAATTTTCGTCCGGAGAGACCGATATTAGGTGCTTGTTCGACAACTACCTACCTTGGGGTACGTTTCTCCCCCAATGCTGAGCAAATATGGAGGCTAAACTATGAGCCATTGTTGCAATCTGTAATCCAAAACTTAATGTTATGGCATAAACTCCCAATTAGTATAATTGGAAGATGCAACATTATCAAAATGACAGTGCTACCCAAGTTTTTATACCTGTACCGGGCTATCCCCTTGCGCGTTCCCAACTTTTTTTTAAAGAAACTAGAAGGAGCAATAGGTAGCTTCATTTGGGGATATAAGCAAGTACGTGGTGCTATACGATCTCATAAATTCCCCTATAATCAGGAAGGGCTGCAACTTCCCGATTTTAAACTATACTATTGGGCAGCATTTTCAGGACGCCTATGAAGTCTTTTGCTAACTAAGAATCAACACTTTTGCTTCCAACTTGCACTTGGATCAGATAGCAATATGTTTTTGTATAAAATCAATGACCCCAACTATTTTAAGAGAGTTCGATTTAAGACGATCAGGGATATAACACATATATGGCGCAGAATCATATGCTACTGCTCTCTGTCTCCTAATCACTTTAAGTTTAACCTTAACCTCCCTCTGTGGGGTAACCCAATGCTCCCAGAAGTATTTCACGACGTAGCCGGCCGACGCTGGGCAGACTATGGAGTTGAGAGGCTTGGGCAATTGTATGATCTTAATGGATTTCGAAGATTTGCTAATCTACAAACCTCGTATGAACTTCTGCAACAACTATTTTCTAAATATTTACAGATTAGAGACTATTTTTTAAGACAGCAAAGGATAAAAATACCGGGGAGACCTGACTTATTGACATGCTTTTACGACACATCTAAGAAATCAGAAATTAGTACAATGTACTCGCAGCTCTGCCAATGAATATGCCACATTGCCTCACATGCTTTTGTAACGCATGCCAATACAACAACCGCATTGTAACAACGCATGCCATTACAACACAAGTCGGAACAACAACTTGCTCTGGGGGGGGGGGCGCTGGATGTTGCAATAGTATAATTTACTATTCCAACTCCAGTCTGTCCAACAGTAGGGAAGATGTTGGATTTTAAATCCAACACCTTCTGACCTCTAGAGCAAGTCGTTGGTCCAACTTGTGGAGTAATGGCATGCGTTGTAACAACGCGGTCATTGTAACGACCACGTTGTAATGGCATGCAGTGTTCCAGAATCGTGGTAAACGATGTTTACCCTCTGCCAATACAGGACAGATGATATCCAGCGGCTTGCTACTAAATGGAGTCAAACTTTAGGTGAAGATGTTGCTCCTATAGAGTTAACTTCTGCATTAGACACTCTGGATGGGGCAGTACACTTTGTTAGCTTAAAACTGCAGCAATTCCACACTATTTGTATGTTATACTATACCCCCAATAGAATCGTAAAATTCGCCCAAATTGGATGAGGAGATGGGGGAGATAGGCGGTTCTGCCCGAAATGTGGAGTGGTGGCAGCAAATATCTTACATATGTTTACAACCTATACCGAGCTTGAAATATTCTGGAATGACGTCATGCAAATTACCAACAATCACCTAGGGTTGGATTTCTCGCCCACAGAAAAACAGATTATGTTAGGTTACAAGGTGGAAGCTAACGTTGGCTTGAGGTCTTTCTTTTCAGTTATCTTAGTGGCTGCTCGACTTTGTATAGCAAGGGCATGGATCTCGCCTAAACCCCCTGCAGCAGCAGAATGGTGGGCAATCATGAAAGAGATTTGTGAGGGGGAAAGGGCATTGGCTAGAATTAGAGGAGTACGTTCACTACAGAAATTTGATCACATATGGAATAGATTTGCTTGAATTACATGACTGTTTATGAGCTAGATAGCTCTTCCCTCTCTCTTTTCTCTTTCTACCCCTACCCCCTTCTACCTACTTTCTTATTTCTTATAGCACATGTATTGATTCTTACTATGTGCTACGTAGTATCTGATGGAAATACTTATCTGTTTCTTTACTCTGAAAATTGTAAAGATCGTGAATATTGTAAAAAGACTATAAGGATTGCTTCCCTTTGATAAAACAATAAAAAAAAATTTTTTTAAATCAATCCACTATCTCCAAAGGTTCAAGATAAGATATATCTAGATTCACACAGGCTTCTCTTCGGAGCTACATTATCTTATGTAGGCAAGACACCATATTGCATAATTCCCAAAGTAACTGGCATAATTGATGGCCCAGACATCCTAATTACTACACCATCTATCACACAGTCTATATAATACAAACAAAATCAGCACTTCATAGACCAAAATGCAATACCTTTGCTTTGCTCAGATTGAGCTAAAGCTGTGACCAGCCTATGATGCAGCTCTTTTGGTGTCCCCGGTGGGCTGGTGTCCTTGGAGGACAGTTCTGAAAGTCCAGGACCACACCTACTGCATTTGTCACTTTCACCGGCCCCCCTGAAGCAAAATGCAGCTGGCAGGGGAGGTTCCAAGAGCGACAGGATGAGAGTATGGGAGGGGGAAGGTAGATGGACACCGATCGGAGAGGGAGAAGAAAGTAGAGGAGCAGAGAGTGAGAATGGATGGATGGAAAGAGAGAGACTGCGAGAGGAGACGAAGGGACCAGGGTTTTTTATGAACATTTTTACCAGGGCTGCTTTTGGTTTTTCTCCTGGCCGTGATATCCAGGGAACGTGTGCGGACTCCACTGTTTATTCTAAATATTTAATTTCTGAATACAGTTAATAAACAAGAAGATAAAAGACTCACACCAATACTGATACAAACTTATGATTCTGCAATAAAGAAAACTTGGAGTAAATATAGATTGGAGTACTAGTAGCTATTTCAAGTATAAGTTTAGAATTATACACTTCACACCATCACTTCTCCCAAAAGCCCAGACAAGAGAATAACAAAACAAATGCAAGATAACAGAGACCGAGGATAACCTGCAGAGGACTAAATAGGAAAAAGCAAGAGCATCTTTTACAATGTCAATAAAAATGTTACAAACAATTCCTACGCAATTGTATTTTTTTGAGAGTAAAAGAGCTTTGGTATGTGATATAAATATAATCTTTAATAAGTCAGACATAAATATTCATCATATTAGTGCTTGTTTTTCAAGGCCAGAATGTACCGTCCTTGGCACAGTTTAAAGTACCCATGGCATAGTCTCCGTTATCTTGGTGCCCCAATATGAGACTGGACCAAAATAGAGTAGAGACACACTTTGTACTGTGTAAGCCATAGCTTTGGAGCCAGAGAAGATGAAAAATGACTGCTGGAATCTTTCCCAGTTGAAGGAGTCGAAAGAGAGACCCTGGTACACTGGTCAATCCTCAGGACCTGGTGGGCATGCAATGAGTCAGAGGATAAATAGTACAAGAACAATTCTCAGCACGGCACTTCCCAGCCTCATGCATAAATGAGCAGAAAAGAGGCAATGATAATCAAAGATGATATGATCTGCGAGACAATTAAAATTCAACAAAAGTCCCTTCCCGAAATATATGTTTAATTTAAGACAAACAATTTACCACCAAGGGTTTTCAGTAAATGTTTTTACCATTAACACACTTTAGATTAAGCCACAATAAAGGTGCCTGGAAGGTGCGGAGGTCCTACCACTCAGTAAGCAAAAGGAGTCAACAATAGATTTTTCGAGGTATCTTAAGTCCCCAATCTAGACACTAAAAGAAATTGAGTGACCTGAACCCAAACCAGCAAATTGTCTCTTCTGGGAAGATGTGGGAAAAAGCACAGAATACTGTCTATCCAGTTCCCAATTACCAAAGCTAGCACACATGACATCTGATTTCAGGCAAGAGAATCTAAATTTCTTTAAAATGCCCAACGAAACTTCAGAAACCTTAAAGATAGAATATAGGTATTTTTTTAAAGACCTTACACAGCAAATAGGAAAAGAAATACCATATCATCAACTGGTACATATGTTTAAAACGTTGAAATTGCGTCAGATGTATAAATGAACGTCCGTCAATCTAGTACACTTGTATTTACTGAAAGATACATCCTCCCTAAATGAACTAGATATAAAGTCATAAAATATTACACAGCATATATCCCTAGATATTTATTAAAAGTTTAAGTGCACCTAACACCCCATTTACTGTGTACTCTTTTTAAGCACATACTTTACAGAGAAAACGCGCCTGCTTTTTAAAACATTTTTTTTATAAGCATTCAACTTTTAGCCTGAGAGTCTGAAAGTCTACTGTACGCTCTCAATAGGCACCAAAGTAATGTAAGGATCCCAAAATACATAGAAGTTGATAATCAGAACATAACAGCATGTTAAACATTTCATTTCCATACTTAATGCCAGCTGTAAGATTGTTTTCACTCTAGAGCACGGTCAAACAATGTACAAAACAGAAGACAGCTTTGCTGAGTATACTCCTATGTGGGGAAAAAAAACCGGGACTCACATTGCACGATTGAAACAAAATCCATACATATCTATAGAATGCCAAGTGTTTTTAGTGTCTTCCTAAAAACAGCCAATCAAAAGCCTTTTGTCCATTCATGCAAATGGCAGTTAATCAATTTGCATTAACTTTTTTGGCATACATTGGATCTAAAAGAGCCCCCTGCATGATAATTAAGGTTCGCAATTTTCCATTTAAAAAAATATTTTTACAGATAAATTCCTAAAGAAAACAGCATGTTTCCTGTATGTATTTCTTTTCAAATGCTGAAAAAATACAGAAAATTGGGCTTCGGATGGACTCTTCATGCTGCCATTCATGAACTCAGTGTCAATAGCTATGCGGATTAACAGCATGGGGAGTTAAAAAATGGTATGAGATTTCCTTAAATGATTCCATCTCCCAATGTATGTTTGTGCTATAATGCTAATATTTCCATGTGGGTGTAATTTTTTTAATTATGTCTGCTGCGTAATGTGCTAAAACCTGACAGGCAGCAAAGTATGAATGCAGATGTATTGGTTAAATAAATGTGATGATATACGTGTTACAACTTCATTTATTCACAAAAAGCAAACGGAAAAAAAGGATAGACAGACGGAAATGCTAAAAAAACAAAACATAAAACCAGGACCCCTAATTTTAATACACATACATTCTCTTAAACACAGTTTGGAAGTTATACATTTTCTTGAGCAAGATACCCTACAATCTGACTGCAACATACCTCTTTCGACCCAAATTTAAAAGTGACACGAATGTAAAATTGACACAAACTTTCCCTGCTTACTATCTTTTGGAATGAGGCGATCACACCCAGCTCCATCATCTGAGAATTACAAATGATAGTTAAAATATTCCAATACACTTTGCTTAAAAGGAGAACTAAACATCGTAAAGATGGAATGAAGTTTTGAAGGATAGACACTCAAACCTGGAGCTTTACTTAGTTAAACAAATTGATTACACCCAGGGATTCTTTTATCAAAACCTCCAACATCACCACTATTGCACACCCATCCATATTCAATAAAATATCAATCTTCCACTTAGATACCATTATATCCTCTTTGTAGAAGTTACTACAGAACGTCAAAAGAAACAATTCATTAATGTCAGAGTTTGGCACAGTAACAGCAAAATCAATTTTTGCAACATAATTAGTCACTTTTTAGCAAAATACTATTCTAGTCTTATCCGCCAAAGTTTCTTAGGTTTCTCCCTGCTAACCCACGTTTATCAGATAGGCCAGTTGAACAGATATTTGTGTGTAATCTTTTTTTTTAAACATTTTATTTTTGAGTTTTTTACAACAAAACTGTGTTACAGCAACAGTATGAGTGAAATACAAATAGGTTGGCACAGTTCAAACGTAACATAACGATAACAACACAGCCTCACATCACATACTGCTTCACAGGTAGCAAATCGCAAACCAGCTAAGCACAAATTAACGTTTACAAGATATGTGCCTGTCATCAATGTTCCAAATGCAGAAACTATTTAGGGTGTGCCTGCTGCCTTGTGCAGGGAAGTCGCCTTCTGAGAAGCAAGATAGAAAACTAGGGGTGACCAAATGTCTTTGGGACGCAAGCACACTGGCATTAGTTTCCAATATGGGCTCAACTGTTCATGATAGTATACACATCTCACAGCTAGTTCCTCTGCTGGGGCACTGGACGTCTCCTCCAGTGTAATGCAACTTGTCTTTTAGCCAGAAGCAACAGCACAGGAGTCAGGTGCCTAACCCCCGCTGGGACATCCTTCACGTAACCCAGGAGGGACACTATGGGGGTGCACTTATGCCTGTGATCTGTAATGGACTCGATAATTTGTTAGACCTCTGACCTACACTGGGCCACAGGGGGGCATTCCCAAGCCAGGTGCAAGGCGGCAGCATCAGGTGTTGTGTGTCTCTGACATCAGCCATCCTCCAAGAGTCCCCTGCTGTGTAGTTGCGCCGTCTTGCGGTACACTCTGTGTAAAATTCTAAAATGCAGAATCTGAAGTCTGTAATTGGGTGATAAAGCACAAGTCTGAGCGCAGCAGTATTGCCACTGCTCCATTGACAGAGGGGCGCCTAGATCCACACCCCATGCATCTCAGGCTTTCGGGACCGTCACCAAAGCCTTTTCCTGCATGGTGGCATAAAGGCAAGAGATCATTTTATCCAGGGTTGACTGGGCAATCAGTGCATTCAGTGCGTGCAGTTTAGGAGGGGCCACTGGAAAAGTGTTGCACCTTTGATGCATTGCCGTGATTAGTCTGCGATATAGGAAGACGTCTAGGGACGTATGGGATGGGTGTGCCAGTATATATTGCAGAGGGATAAAATGTTCTACTTGATAGAGGTCCCCTAGCGTAAAAAGATAAAAAGATGCAATCTCTTCAATTGGCAGCAAGTGCCCTCATCCACCAAGGCTCGGAGCACAGGGTTCTTAGCAAGCGGGACGTTTGGCACATAGAGGCTATTCAGGCGGGCACGATGACATAGTCTGTCCCATGTTTACAGTGCAGGCCATGGTGCCAAACTCCATGTGAGGCCTTTTAACAGGGAGCCAGGGACCAATGTTGAGGGGCCATGGGGCCACACTATCCGCCTCGATCACTGTGTGCGGCGGGAATGGGGAGGGGTGGAACCAGAAATGTGGTTGCGCACAATAGTAATGTAAGTTCATTTATGGAGCACAGAGGCCTCCCTGCTTGAAGGGGAGAGTCAGTGTTTCCCATGCAATTCTAGGCTGTTTAAAAGCCCGGGCCAGTGTGATGAGGCTAGAATGCAGCCGTCTAAGGATGACTGATGTGAGAGGAATGGGAATATTAAGGAAAAGATACAAAAGTTTAGGAAGGATCACCATTTTGGCGATTGCAATCCTCCCTGCCATCGAGATGAGAAGTTTGATCCAGCCCATAAGCCACTACTCTAGCCAGTGCTTGAGAGTGCCAGAGTTTGGCCTCCAAAGTTCCACTGTGTCCCTGCTTATCCACACACCTAGGTAGCGGACTGGCTCAGTAACCCACTGGAGTGGGTATTCCGAGTCAAATCTAGTTGTCACAGAGAGAATAATATTGACTTGGACCAGTTGATAAAGTGTAGCTTTCAAACCTAATAACCTACCAAATTACAGGGGATACCTTTGCGTGGGGCTCTCTAATATAACTTGTAACACCATCCACATACATCGAAACCAGCACCCTCCTATCAGCGAATGTCAGCCCCCTGTGTGAATGATGTTGCCGCAGTCTGGCAGCCAGGGGCTCCATTGCAATCGGAAAAAAGAGAGACGACAATGGGCACCCCGGTCTGGTGCTCCTGGTAACAGGAAAGGGGGGAGTAGCCTTGCCACTAATGCAGAGGTGTGCACAAGGAAGCGTGTAGAGAAGTTTGATTCAATTAATAAATCCCAGACCAAGTCTGAAGCACTCCAGGAGCTGGAATAAATATGGCCACTCCAATTAATCAAAAACTTTCGTAGTGTAAAGGAGTGCCACCACTGTGCACAGATAAAGGTATATGGAGTGCATAAGTGCAAACATTGTGAACAAATCATGGGCCGTGTAGCACCCCGGGATGAAGCCAGACTGATCAGGCCACACTATGTCTGGTAGCAATGGCTGTAAACGGATAGCAATCAGTTTGGCAAGGATTTTATTATCGACCTTTGTTAACAAGAGGAGTCTGTACAAGTCACAGCAGGTCGGTGGCTTGCCAGGTTTAAGGGTGGTAATAATAACCACTTATCGCAGTGAAGGTGGCAGTTATTCAGTCCGCAAAGCCTCCTCATATACTGCCAGAAGACGGGGGGCCAGCAGCTGTGCACATTCTTTATAAAAAAGCTGTGGTCAGCGCGTCTAGTCTCGGTGCTTTGGGTGACCTGTACTGTGTCTTCTACCATGAAAGGCACATTTAAGTATTGCCGGTGTGAGTCCTCCAGCCACATCAGCGGTATGGAGTAGAGATCTGCTTGTAATTAAGCTGGACCGTCTGGAGTAGTGGAGTAATAGAGGTCACTGTAAAAGGTGGCCATGGTGCGTGTGATACCATGTGTGTCAGTGTTCTGCTGATCAGCAGTCGGAGCTATTATGTGTTCGCTGGCCGAGGGCTTATGCAGGAGCCCTACCAGTGTTGTGCCTGCCTGATCTTTCTCTCCGTATCTCCTTGCTATCATCTCCTTGCCCAGATAGTGTGCCTCCCGGGCAGCCTCCTCCTCAAACTCTGACAGCTTGCTTTTTATGAGAGCAAGTGTCTGCACATCTCCTGACTCGAAGTAGCGCAGCTTGTGTGGACATGTGTCTTGTTCAAGATGGGCTAACTGGGCATGTATCGCCTTGAGCACCCCAGACTGTTTGGGGATGCACTTACCCTGTATGAAGATCTTAAATGCCGACCAAAGTGTCATGGAGGAGGAGACAGATTGCTCATTGGAAGGGCATTTGGAAGGAGCCTCTAGGCAAAGGCCCTTGGCTGAGCAGAAGTGGGGGAGATCTCCGGCATCACCGGTGCTTGATCAGATAGAGTCTTCGGAAGATGTTCAGCACTAGTAGTCCACAGCACCGCGGTCTTAGACAACAACAGTAGTCAATTCTGGACTACTAATTGTGTGCTGAAGTTACACATGTACCTTCGGATTTATGCAGATGCGTCAGTTGCCACACATCTGTTAGGTAATTGTCCTGTATGATTGCATGGAGCAGTGCATCAGCTCCAGGGTGTGGAATTCTATTAGTACTGGATTTATTCACCTGGGGATCAAGGATAACATTAAAATCCCTTCCTCAGAGTACTGTCCCTGACCCCACTCCTGCTATCAGATGCCGCAACTCTGTATAGAGAACATATATAGAGACTAGACTGACAGGGTTGCCATGTAGGGTCCCGTGAAGGATCACAAATCTACCTTCTTTGTCACATATCACTTTGTGCGTGTGCCAGTGTGTCCCCCTATAGATAATGATAGCAACGCAGCAGGCAAAACGGGAGTAAATGGCAGTATGCGCCTCTGCCACCCAGAGCCATGAGTGAGTGGTGTTAGTCAGGTGGAGCTCCTGGAGGAAGCAAATATCAATTTGGTGTCTGTTTAAATAGGCGGGCATTTCTTGCCTTGTGGCTATCATTGAGGCTCCGTATATTCCAGGTCAGGCACCCAGTCATTACAACAGGCTGTGAAAATGGATACATGCTGTCAGTGTAGAGCGTGGCATTGTCTGGACGTAGATAAAGAAAGTGGTGCATGTGTGTTCAAAGTTCACAATTAACCTATCCTGTGCCAAAGCAGCCCACATCAAACTCCCCAAGTCCCACCCCTCACTCACTTCAAAATACCCAACACATGAAATCCCATGAGCCCACCCCGCACCAGATACTCATACTAAAAAAACATAACAGGAATCTCCCTAGGAGGCCGCCAGTGTAAAAACATCTACACAACACTGGGTGGGCAAGGGGAAGACAGCATCTCAAAGGACCGTAAGTCGGGCAGTGTTCAAAAGCGTTGAGGATACCTGCAAATTGTACATACATGGCATGCCTGATGGGACTGCACATGCAAAAGAATAGTGGCACACCACGAGGAGGCAAGCAGTCTAGTCTTAGTGCAATTGAAACTGAAGAGGAACTGGCAAGTCATCAGGGCACAGAACCAAGTGGTACTTGAGGTTGCCTGAAGCCGGAGCCACGAGGCAATGGTTACTCATTATCACTGAGCTGTCTACTAGAGTCAGATTGCTCAGATTCCCCTGTCGGGCGTATTTAATGTACGCAAGAACTTAATCACTGCTTTTGGGTCTGTGAAGAAGTGTTTTTTGCCGTTATGATGGACCCACTGCTTAGCCGGTAAATTAAAGAATAAGTGGACCCTGCATTCTGTAAAATGCGCTTCCCCGGCAAGAACACCCTGCGGGCCGACTGAACAGCCAGGGTAAAATCCAGATAAAAGGAGATGGTGTAACCTTGATATTGAAAGGACTGTCGCTCTCGGGTCAGTCTAAAAATGTTATCCCTATAGTTCAACAAACATGTCACAATGGGCTGCGCCTGTGCCCCCGGTGGGGGCCGATGACCCAGGGACCTGTGTGCGTGCTCCATGATGAAGACTGGCAAGAGAGCATCCCCGAACAGGGAGTGAAGCATGGTCTCCACATAGACTTCCATTATGTCCATGGCGGTGGACTTGGGCAACCCCAAAATGTGGAGATTGCTGCAGCGGGAGCAGCCTCTAGGTCCTCAATTTTCTTTGTAATAACCTCCAGTACCTTCTCCACCTGTAACAGATGCTCATTAGCTGTCAACTGTGTGTCATCTATGGCCGATACCCGGGTCTCAAGGTGCTCGATACGGCCTTCCTACTTATCCACCCTTTCTCTCATACGATCCATCCTGGCTCTGAGTGTATCAAATTTAGAGTCAACGGTGTGCAGGTTGTCTTCAACCTCCAATAAACATCAAAGAGGAGTGGGATTGTATGTTCTGGGAGGATCCCTTCGGAAGAATCTGTGGGACTATCAACAGCTATTTTCGGTCAGCTGTATATTTTCGCCACTGACGTACTAGTAATAGATAGCGTCTTCGGGTCTTATCCTCTACCAGGAGGTAATATCTCTCACTTAAGCGATTGTGTGGGATCCGCATCAGAATAAATATCTAAAATTACCTACTATCTGGGATAGGTTAATTTTTTAAGGACCTAGATAGGGGTAAGGTTGAAAATGAAGGTCGATGTGAATAGGGATGTGTGATGTGTCCCCCACATCATTCAATAAAAACAGGTCTACATGTTTCAGCCTTCTCGCACCCCATCAGATCAGCAGCTTTCGTCAGGACATTTAAGAATAGAAGGACCCCTTTTTCCTAGCCAGTCGGAACTCTGTACCCTGTTTTTTTACTTTATGTAGTCAGGGTCACTTTACCCCGGTAATAAAGAAAGCACTGTTCTCCTCTGAAATGAGAATACATGTAAGACTGTTTCAATTCAGTGCCATATATACACATATATGATGTATTGTGACTCTGATGGGTTCCATTCAGCACTTTTCATGTATCACCATGATATCGGTGTGTTGTGTTCACATTTATACCAATGAAAGACGTGACACAAATTTAGCGCTCTGCACTATTTCCCTTTGTGAATATGTCTCTAACCCCTTTTTTTTAATTATCATAAATGAAATGTAATGTCTAGTTAGTAAAATAACAGACAAAATTGATAGAATTCATATCAGTACATAATTGATAGCATTCATATCAGTACAATCACCCATTTTTTTAGATCAGAGGAAAGAAGCGAAAGTTGCTCGCCCACTCACAATTTATGCTCATAGTTGCGTATGGATGTGTGAGACAACTCTGTCCCCATTTCCCAACCATGCACATTCGTGTCTAGTGCTACTATGCAGGTAAGCACTGTGTGTGCTTCCAATCACCCATGTTATCACAATTGTATTTGAAAATTGTGCAGGGCAAGTGACCGCGTTTGAGTGTGCATACTGAAAAACAAATGGCTGTTATGTGATAATCTGCATACACGTTCATAGCACTCAAATAAATCAATGTAAGGGCGCAGTGAATATGCCTTTTTTTAATCACATGGGCCCCCTAAATTTTCTGGGGGGAGGCGGTGTACCTGCCCTCCCTGAGGGAAGAGATGATAGTCACAGATTGGTGTTTTTATCAAACATGCGAAATTGACGTGGATGCGGTAATGAGCGTCTGTGCAAGATTGCCCTTAGTTATTTGAAAATGCAAGCGTTTATTCTTACTTGCGAATCTCACTTAGATTCAGCTCATCTGTGTAGATACAGTCCCTCCCATCTTGAATGTTACACGGAAGGTCTTTTGGGACATTTTTAAAAGATGTGTCCTGATTGGTTTAGGCGTTGTTTGATAGAGAGTGACAACAGACCATGGGAAAAGGTACAGAGTCTCATTTGTTTGCCAAGAAACCACTATTTACGTTTAAAAAAACTTGTGGTGTACTGCTGTGGCAATAGTGAATGTTGTAACTGGATTGTGTCATATCTAGGAATAATCGACAAACTCGAAGGTTTAATACCGGGTCGCTTATTTTTGTCCTATAATATCTATGTTTACATGCAAGAAACTGCTAGTTTGCTTATATGTTTGCTTATTTTCAAAATGTATTGCTCATCATGGGTTTTAATAATTTTTAGAAAACGCTTCGCCCCCTGTGTATGTTAATATGTGAGATGTTCAGGTGGGGTAAGTGGTTGATATGCCCCATTCTTGTGGTTCATTTTTAATCTGGCTCATAGGGGCATAAGGGCTGACTAGTATTCAATCCTCCTGGTTTTTAGTATCGTAACCACCCGCCCCGCCCCCCCCCGGTTCTGTGCACCTTTATAGAAGAAAAATCTAAGAATTATCAAATATATGTTCTCGGATATAGATCCACATCTTGTTAAATCCCAGTTAGTGTTCATCTGGTGACTTGATTCCATGGAATATTGTCGTTAAGTCTGTTGTGAAAGGTGCCCAAATGGTAAATCCATTGTTGTTCCTTTTGTAGTAGGTTACTTTCACAGTTTGTATCGATCTATTCCAGAGGTCCAATACTACCCATTGGATATCATTGCACCGTGCCCAACAGATAAGAAATGGCTGCTCATTTTTGTGGTAGACTTCTTACATCTCATATTGCTACTGAGTTCGCAGATTCAGTTTTTGACATTTCTGCATGTCTTTCCACTGTAGCGCAAGTGGCAGGGACACGTGATCATGTACACAACATGGGAGCTGTTGCAAATGGTGTGCCTTCTTAACGTCCACTTGAGATCCGGTTTTAGAACTATTGGTTTGGTGGCCGTAATCAGGTGGCACACAGAGCAGGCTCACACAGATAATGGCCTACGACAGGTGGGGGCCCCAGGTGGCTGTGATGGTCTCTCATTGGATCTCTCTTTTCTTAGTTCGAGTGTGAACAAGTATATTTCAGATTCCCCTCTCTCTCTCTTGTGAGCGAATCACGATTTAGGTCAGTCAAATGTTCCCATGTTGATGATTCTCCAATTTCTATGGATTAATTTCTTCAAGTAATTAGATGTCGCACTGAACGTTGTGACACAGGTGAGTGGATTTTGATTTTGAGTTCTCTCTTTTTCTTGTAGCAGGAAATTCCTGTGTTGGTTTTTTGCTCATTTATAACATCTGTACACAATATGTGCCGGATAGTTTCTGGTTTCAAATTTGTCAGTTAGGGCTTTTTGCTTTGAAATCATCTTTGTTATCACAGTTGCACCTTAGATTTAGATATTGACTGTAGGTTAAGTTTTCTTTCAGTGAGCGAGGGTGAAAGCTATCAAATAGGAGTACATTATTCATATCTGTTGGTTTATGATGGGTTCTGGTACCAAGATGTGTACCCTCTGCAAAGATCGTGATGTCTAAGAAGGTTAGTGTGGTCCTGCTCACATTACTGGTGAACTTGAGGTGTCTGTCCAGTGTGTTGATACATGTCAGAAACTCCTGCATGGTGTCTTCTGCACCTCTCCATATGATTTGGATGTCATCTATGAAATGTTTCCATAGTACAATTCTTTCAAAAAACGGATTGTTGCCATGCAGAATATGTTTCTCTTCAAATTCGCTGTAGGAAAGTAGGATCTGCTTTCATGGTCACCCCCACTTTTTGCTGGTGTCATTATGTGTTACTGACTAGTCTGACTGGGATCCTGCTAATCAGGACCCCAGTCTATGTGCGTCTCCCCTAAATTGGACATGGTGAGTACCTATGTACACTCCAGATTGACCACTGATGTACCCTTGTAAGTTCCTAGCATATGATACTAAGGTACCCAGGGCATAGGTACACCAGGGGTCTCCCATGGCTGCAGCATGTATTATGCCACCCATGAGAGACCACTCAAATTGTGAATACAGGCCTGCCATTGTAGCCTGTGTAAGCTGGTGCTAGCAGCACTTACAACAGATATAAGTTTCCTTATGTCGGTGGTCACTGCACTTAAAATCTATAAGTCACCCCTAAGGCAGGCCTTTCAATCCTGAAAGAGGGTGCTCCGTTCTAAGTGTGAGGGTGCCCCTGCATGAGTAGGATGCCCCTACAACCTTCGGAGTCAGTTCTCCCAGGTTGTAAGTGCATCTGCCATTACGATATATAGAGTGGCCATACGTCATTAGGTGATGGCTAGCTCTAAACTGGCCGTAATGAACCCTGTCGTATTTGTTATCAAACATGTTGGAATCATACCCCAACAACATAAACGGTGATGGAGTTATGATTCCATGCACTGTAAAGCTTCTCCGGGATTCCCTCAGTGCTCCCGGTACTAGTCTTCTAGACCCGGACAGCAAACTATGGCTGCTGCCGACCAGAGACACGATTCTGCCCTCCTGCTGCTGAGCCAAGCTCTAGCAGGGAAAGGCAGGACAATAGGTTTCCTGTCACAGGGAGATGTGACCACCTCCCAGACAGGACTTAGTGTATTGGGACAGGGTGGGGGCGCTTGCCAACACCACTAGTCTGCTTTGAAGGGCACATCTGGTGCCCTCCTTGCACACTCCAGTTGAAACCAGTTCAGGAAGCAGTTGGCTCCCGCTCTGGCATGAAACTGGACAAAGGACATGGGAGTATCCTCCCCACTGTCCAGCCTCTCCTCTGGGAGGGACCCCTGAATCGTCCCAACCCTTTCCTTAGGGTTTTTAAGGGCTTACCTGTGGGTGGGTCCCGAAATTCGCTGTTGGACAAGATTCAGATGCGAAACCACTTCAACTTCGACCGTCTGGGCACTTTGGACTTCGCTGGACTTCGCTTTGGGAACCAAGACTGCAACTGGGAAGAATTCTGCTGCTCCTGGTCTCGTCGTCCTGCCAGTCTTCTGCAACATCTGTGCCTGTCCTCTATACAGGTTCTTCACAAGGCCTGTGGACATGCAAGACACCCAAAGGAATCTTCCTTGGAGTGAAGGTGTCACTCCTCTGCATCTGCAGGCACCGCAACGAAGCTGACTGGTCTGCTGTTCCTGAGCTCCTACGGACTCCGAAAGGTTCAACAACACAGGTGGTAGTTCTGCAACTCCCTTTAGGCCTGCCCTGTCTTCAGAGCAAGTTTTAAGTCAGTATCCCTCGTTGGAACCACTGGAGCAGTACCCCTGTGCACCACATCGACTTGCCATTGCCAAGGCTTGTTGACACTCTCCTCCACAGGTCTTCAGGCTCCAAGAAGCTCTAACCTCAAGCATCTCCTGCAGCCAAGATCTTTGCCTGCACCGCATCCTCTGCACCGTGGGCCTTTATCCGTTGGTGAGCTGCTAGAGGTCCTCTTGCGACTCCTGTCCCTCCGGCCTGTGGGTCCTTTTGAGGGTCTTCTTTAGCTCCAGTGGGCTCGGCTGCTTGCTCGGGCCTGCTTTGACTTACGTGCTCATGGTGATTCACTTGGACCTTGCTGGTCCCAACTCTTCACCTTTTTCGACGACTATGTTGGTTGCCGTTGCCTAGGCTCGTTAGTGCCCCTGCCAGACACTGACTCCTTGGCTCTTGATATCCAACGTAGGACAGCTCGTGAATGGCTCCTGGTCTTTCACAGTGTTGCATGGTCTGCACAGGTACAACTTCAAGGGCACCGTCAACTCTCCTGCATCTCCGACATCGGTGGGTGTTAGAAATGGGATTTTTGGTAGGCTAGGGCATGTGCCAAAGCCAGGCAGAAACCACCACTCTAGTCAGGATAAGGGAGTTACACTCCTAAAATAACCCCTGCTCACCCCCTTGGTAGCTTGGCACGAGCAGTCAGGCTTATCTTAGAGGCAGTGTGTAAAGCATTTGCACATAACCAACAGTAATACAGTGTAAGCACTACAAAAGGACACCACACCAGTTTAGAAAAATATCCAATATTTTTATATACTTAAGACAAGACCAAAAACGATAAAAATCCACAATACAGTACTTAAAAATCTTCAGTTATCAAAATATGCTTGAAAAACAGTTCCTTGATGTCGATAGCTTCGTCCGGGGTTATCACGGCATTGTGAGCAAACAAATCCAAACAGTTCTGGCTGACCACGGCGTCGCGAGCCAGCTACGGTGTCGGGAAGACCCGCAAACAGTACCTTTTAGAAATGCAGGGCGTCGGCGACCTCTCGTTGAGCTTCCGAAAGCACGGCGTCCGCAGGCGTCGGTTCCGGAGGTCGGTGCAGGAGTCGTCGGGGCCCTTGAAGTCACACGCGTTGCAGATCGAACTCCTCTCTGTTGAAGTTAGGAGCGCTGGCGTCGGCAGGCGTCGGGTGCTGCGGTGGGAAGTGCAGCAGTGCGGCGTGCGGTGCCCTCAGGTCGCGGTGCGAGCAGAGGCTCGGTGGCGGCGTCAGATGGCGTCGTCGGTGAGACCAGGGTCGCGGTGCGAAGTGAAGGCGGTGCTCGTCGCGGTGCTGGCAGGTCGCGGTGCAAGCAGCGGCGTCATCGTTGCTGAAGCGCTGTCGTCGGCTGACGAACTGGAGTCGATGGCGCCGGCGTCGGTAGGCCAAGGCTGTGGTGCGGGATGAGGGCGGTGAGTCGTGTAACTTTACGAGCAGTGCCCTCGAACCACGGTGCAAGCAGAGGCGTAGATTTCGGCATGGAGTGGCGTCGTCGGGGATACCAAGGCGTCGTCGTGAAGCGAGGCGATGCGGTGCCCACAGATCGCGGTGCGAGCAGCGGCTCGGTGGCGGTGTCAGCAGGCGTCATCGGTGAGACCAGAGTCGCGGTGCAGCGTTGCGGCGGTGCCCTCTGCGGTGCCTTCAGGACACGGAGTCGGCAGCAGTATCGTAGACGGCGTCGGGTTGCTTTTTCTTCTGTTGCAGCACAAAACACACAGTCCCCAGTGCTGAGGGCAGAAGAGCTTGAAGTCTTTGCTGTTCCTGAGACTTCTTGAACAAGGGGCAAGCTCTACCTCAAGCCCTTGGAGAAACTCACAAAAATAGATTGCAGAAAGTCCAGTCCTTTCACTGCCCAAGACAGAAGCAGCCACTGTAGGCCAACACAGCAAAGCACACAGCAAAGTGGTAGTTCCTCCTCACAGCTTCTCCAGCTCTTCTTCTTGGCTTTCTTCTTGGTCCAAAAGAGTTCTAAAGTTCAGGGGTCTGGGCCCCAATACTTATATCCCAAAATCCTTTGATCTCTTAGGCAGAGAGTGTCTGTGCCCAGCCAGAACCAGTTCTGCCTTCTCTGGTGTGACTTCCTGGCAGGAGGTGGAGACGGCATTGTCAGAGGCAGACCAGGCCCTTTGAGGTGCAAGGAAATCTCCTCCCCCTTCCCCAATTGCAGCCCAGGTCTAATCAGCCCTTTCCTGACCCACCTAGACTATCTGGAGCCACTCCTGCTCCCCAGCCTTCTGTCATCCAAAACCCAGACAGGCAATCCACATTCCAGCAGAGGCACACGGGATGACTGAGCATGAAAATACCTACTTTCTAAAAGTGGTACTTTCAAACACAGAATGTAAAAATCACTGTTAGACTTGGCCCTTTTTGCAGGGTCATCCCTAAACTTTTTGCCTTTCTCCTAGCCATTTTTCTGACATGGTGTTGGTGGTTTTAGGACTCTGGGCACTTTAGCACTGCTGTCCAGTGTAAAGTGCGTGTGCTCTCTGTGATAAATATGGTAAGATTGGTCTACACCTGTTTGGCCTATTTAATTTACCTGTCAGTCCCTTGTAAAGTGGTATCCCATATACCCAGGGCTGGTAAATTAAATGCTACTGGTGGGCCTGCAGCGCTGATTGCGCCACCCACCAAAGTAGCCTTTCAAACCTATCTCAGGCCTCTGCCATTGCAGGGCCTGTGCGCACAGTGTTACTGCCGCTGTGACGTGGCACCTAAAGTGTGTGCCATGTCCGTGACCCCCCTTTTACTACATATCAGTCACCCCTAAAGTAGGCCCTAGCTAGCCCTATGGGCAGGGTGCATTGTAGGTAAAAGATAGGGCATGTACCTTAAGTGTGTGACCTGTCCTGGTAGTGACAAACAGCCATTTTGGTTTCTCACTACTGTGGGGCTGCCCTCCCATAGGAATGCATTGGGGATTCCCTGATAAGTGTTTCAGTGGTAAGTCCTGATATGAGAGGCGCAGCGTGGTCAAGTTTGGTATGTTAGGAATAGTGATAAAAAATGCTACGCAATGGTGTGCGCAGATTTATTATAACTATTTTAGAAATGCCACTTTTAGAAGTTAGCATTTCTGTGTGCTATGTGTCTGCCTGCCTGATGTGGCTTTTGAGTGACAGGGGCTGGTGAGGTGTGTGTGGCTCCAGGAGGGGCTGGGTGAGTCAGCGCTAGGCTGAATGGGACATCTGCATTTGGAGTGGTGGGAGGAGAAGTCCCTGGTCCCTGAATAGGATTGTGCCTGCCCTAGTGAATGCTGGCTCTGCCCCCCTGTGGTGTGTCTGATGACGAGCCCCCACCTAACAATAGAGAAGGGGAGCCCTGTCAACAGAGTGCTCCAAATCCCCCCTGAACCAGTTTTTGCTGGTTCCCCAAGCCCTGTGCTGGCGCAGACAAAGGGAAAAGGTGTATAAATACTGGGGCTGTGACCGCATGAAAAGTGCTGTTCCTGTACCTTTGGGGGCTTGCTGCTGCTGGGGCCCAGGAGGAACCGCCATGGGGGCTTGCCTCCTTGCTGGAGGGCCCTGTGCGCTGGCCTCCCTGGGCCCAGCTGTGCCCCTTGAACTCTGAGGACTTCCAGGAGCTGTGGGCTTAGCACATTGTGAGCGCTGTATTTTATTTGCAAGGAGAAGAGCGTGCGGGCACTGCAGCGCTGTGCTGCGAAGATTCCTCCTGGGAGAGTCCCGGCATGGGGACTCCCCCGTGCTGCTGTGGAGTGGGAGCCCACCCCGCGTTATTGCCGCATTTCTTGACTTTGCTCAAATAGCGGGAGCCTACCCCGGATTGTGTGCTGTTGTGGCGGGTGCCCACCCCGCACTGGTGGAAGGAATCACCGCTGCGGCCGGGCCGAAGCAAAAGTGAACCGCCGGGCCGCTGTCAGCGTGACCCGGAAGTCAGGCAAAGCTGCCTGGTGGTGGGCGGGGCCGCGAGACGCGAGCAGGAGCCCGCCGGAAGCCAGGAGAAGCCGGACTGCGTGGAGAAGGGAGGACGGGAGCCTACCCCGCCTCCCAGGACGTCCAGAGCCTCGCAGGCTCCTTGCGGAAGTCCCGGTCCCAGGAGAGGGACCGGGTGAAGTGCAGAGTTCCCGCCTTCAGCCAGCAAGAGGAGCGGAGTCCACGAAGGAGCCCCGGTGAATGGGGGCTCTTTGTTGCATTTCGGGTGCCAATCGATTTTAGCTAATGAAATTGCAAAGGGTGCACCGGTCCCGGCCTCGTGGAAAGGGGCCGAGGTAATCCCTGTTTTTAAAAAAGGGGATAGATGTCAGCCTGAAAACTATAGACCAATCAGTTTAATTGATTCCTTCCAAAAAATCTTGTACTGAACAAGGTGCAAGATTGGGTGGATGAGCAGGGTATACTATCACCTCTCCAGGCGGGGTTTCGGGCACGTACAAGTACCGTTGACCAGATATTTCGCTTCACAATGTTGTACTGGAAGACGGTGGTCATAGACAAGGGCAGCTTATATGCTGCCTTTGTGGATCTTAAGTCAGCTTTTGACCTCGTCTCCAGTGCCAAATTGTGGGCCGTATTACAAGATCTAGGCATACCCCATGAATTATTATCACTCATAGTTAGACTTCATGAGGGAAATTACGCAAGAATCAGATGGGGCACACAAGGACAGACTACCAACACCTTCCCCGTAGAACGAGGAGTGCGACAAGGTTGCGTAATGGCACCTACACTTTTCTCCCTGTTCATTAACGGGATTGCAAAATTTATGGAAGCTACCCCCACTGATGCTCCTGTTCTAGCTGGTGTGAGAGTACCTATTTTAATGTTCGCGGATGACACGTTGATTATCGCTAAAACACCATGCGGTCTGCAACAAGCCCTGCTGCTCTTTGAAGAGTTTTGCCATCTGCAAGGCCTGGTAATCAACGTGTCAAAAACGAAATGTATGACCTTTAATCCACATAGATCATTTAGAGGAGGAGTGGTATTGAATAACCGACCTCTAGAACAGGTAAAAGACTTTACATACCTAGGGGTCACAATGCAGGGAGATATGAAGTGGAACAAGCAACTAGAAATGGCTACACTGAAGCATCGCCAACTGGCCGGAATCCTGCAAACTGAGTTTAATACTTCACTAACTAAACCAGTTAGTCCAGTTTTGCAAATATATAACACAAAAGTTGTTAGTTCCGTGTTATATGAGGCAGAGTTGTGGGGTTTTAATAATCTTTCCAAACTAACACCTGCGGAACATTACTAAACTCCCACAAAGCACACCAATACGTCCGCTGCTCCATGACCTGGGTAGGAAGTCACTGGCTGACATAGCCAGGTTGCGACCCCTCCTACATTGGCGGAGAATCTGGTCAACACCGGAATTAAGAGCTTATGCTGTTGGCCTGAAGGACTTAATTAGAGTAGCTCGTTATAAAAAAGTCACATGGTTGCAGGAAATCAGAATTATGCTAACCAATATTGGCATGGTTACACTGTGGGAAAACCCAGAAAGTACCCCGTTTCCAGCTAAAGCTTTGCTAAAGGAAAGATACTGGAGCTGGGTGACGGATAACATCGTCAGAAATAGTGATTCTTTAACACTAACAGGATACTTTCTGAATGTGAAGCCTTTACAAAAGCAGGAACCATATTGGGACATAATAACAAAACTACATGATAGGAAGTTATACTTCCAATTCAGAGTTGGTACCTTGCCAGTAAGGTCATTTTCGGCAAAATGGGATGTGCAAGCCAGTGTCTCCTGTCCAGCATTCCTCCTCATCCAGAGTCTCTGGCCCATTTACTGTTTGCTTGCCCAGCTTATACGGCTCCGCGCCGTATGTGGCTGATTCCGATTTGTAAATCACTGGGAACTAGAAGCGATGATGTGGCTGATGGAGCAGGGTAAATGTAAAAATGTTAACCTCCTAATATTTTCGTATAAAAATAATAAACATGTTCGTTCAAGTAATTAACCAACAATGTATGTCTGGGAAAAGGATAACACGCAGTTTTATGTGCAAAGTAATGAACTAATAGTTGTTTACGTTTCTAATATAACATAATATTTTGCGTACTAAAATGATAATAAAATGCATGTTTTCGTGCTTTGAATAAAACGTGTTGTTGCAAAATAAAGCGATGGTAAGTAAGGGACAGCTTTATATGTGGCTTCTGCTAGGTAATACCTAATTGGGGTACGTAGAAAGACGGGAGGGAAACGAAAGGGTTTATATTTCATTGTTTTAATAACTTTTTGTTTTCTTTAGAAATAGTGCGCTTAGGCCTGCTGAGCAGCAATATAAAATGGCCGCGAGTTATTAGAGTGCGCAGGAGCGGATGCAACCACGTGATAGAGGAGAGAGGCTGTTGCAAAGAGATGATCACGTGCTGATGCCGAGAGGCTAGGATGAAAGTATGGTCAAGGCTGCTGTGACCCTTCTGAGCAGATGTGTGCCAAGATGATCAGCAAGAAGCGTGAGAAGCCTGGTTGAATCAATAGAAAAAACATTATTATACAATTGTTGCAGAAAAAGAAACAATTTGGACTGATCGAAACGGATGAGCGAGTGCAAGAACTATGGGAAACGATGCTTGCATGGACATTCCTCACGGAACTAGTTAAGACCAGGAAGCTTGATTAGAATGTATAGGGACCTGAGTTTTGGACCAATGAGAATGAATCGAGCCATGTAAGAAGAAACATTTTATGCTGTAAGCTAGAATTAGGGTATAAGAAGACCTACTCTTGGTGGGAGGGGGTTAGAATGCTGCGGGATGCTGCGGGAGATGCTGAAGAAGTTAGATGCTGTAGAGGGGAGAGTTTGCGGTTGCTGATGCTGACGAGCTGATGCTGCTGCTGTTATTTTCCTTTTCCAGTTGAGTATGATATGCCGCTTTAGGAGAACTAGCATTTGACAAGATTTAATTAGAATTATTAGGATTTCCCCAAGAGATAGATAGGTTGATCTATAGAGTCTTTAGATGATAACTTCATTTTCGGTCTAATAAAAGTGAAATGCAATTTGCAATTATTCTTATAAAGATGATAAACGCAATGATCTGAATAATAAATTAATCCTGAATTTTCTGCATTCAAAACCTTATATAAATTTTATTATTTTTTAAACAAACGACTCAGTGACTTTCTTTAGCATAATGATTAATAATGTTTTGGTAAAAGAGTTCATTGTGATTGAGCTGGTCTTAATCACCATCAACTGATTCCTACTAGTTGGTCCATCGACCAATGAGCGGAATACCTTAAAAGCAAATGAAAATTATTGTGTCTTTATAAAAGAGGTATCCCGTCTCCTTCCAGCAAATCGTTTTTCTCCTAGGTTTCATGTCGGAGGAAAATCCAGGGAAGTAAGTGAATGTATATGCGGTGTTATGGGCCCCACCGTCATATGGATATAGTGTGTGTGTGTTAGAGAAATAGTTGCACCTGGATGACCCAAAAACATAGTAGGAGAAAATATTTTATTTGTAAGCGCTGGATCATGGCGCTTAGACTACTCCGCGCAGAAACAACGACATCTATTGTCATCGCTTTGGCAAAGTTTTTAGGCTGGGCATGGTCTATCAGATCTCAAATAATTTCAGTTGGGTAGCGGGTATGTTATGTGTAGATGTGCTGATTCCCAAATGCCTCTAGATCCTTGATTGACATTTTGATTTTCATAGTCCATCTGTTTTGGATAACAGTGGCTTATAGGAATATCATGGCATGGCAAAGGCTGATATTAATGAATTTCTTTGTACATTGTATAATAAGTGGCAAAAAGACATAATATATTTAACTATTGCCAAGAAGTGTTCAAGTGTTAAATGCCCACAGTTTTTTTCTAAATGTTTTAACTGATTTTATATCCTTTTAGTGTAACCTATTTTAATGTGCTATTAATTAACGGTCATGTGTCTTCTTAAGTTTTGTACATCTGCTTTGATGACTAATATTGTCGAATAAAGCTAATATGACTGACTGACTGATATTATCAATGTTTGTCTGGTTCTGCTCAGAGCAAAATCTGCTTTGCATTTGAGAAAGTCATTATAAACTACTCTGATGTTACGTACATTAAACAGAGCCTCATTGCTTCAAGTTTGAGAAAATAGTTTCTCTAACTTGAGCAACCTTCTAACCAAGACCAAATTGTCCTATGGAGCTTTTTATCTTTTTTCAGAAGAAAAACCATTGATTTTACACTTTGACCTTAATGGAGTCGTAGAATATATTTATAGAGTGTAACGAAAAAAACAGAGTTCCAAAAATGTCACTACTGCATTATGAAGTCAAAATAGAATGATTCTAAAGTAAATAGATCGGAAGATGCCATCATTTCACAGATACCAGCAGAAACAAGTAAGAAAATGTCCAGGAAGACAGCTGCATAGTCTGAAATAGCCATATCCCCAATCCCAAAAATCCTCAACTGTACACATCCACAAACGTGACAGAAGAAAAGTAGGGTATCTATGGCTAATAAAAGAAGGGAAGTGGGACAAAAAGTGGAGGACATATTGTCAGGATTTAGAACCTTTTATAGATATATTTTATATTTGTTATCATGGCCTAGAAAACAAGTGGACCTGGCTCCAAAACACACTCACCTCACCAACTAAATTAAATTTGTTTAAGGTTACTATGAAAGTCAACAACTATATCCATCATGAAATCCCCTCGTTTACTGTTAGGAGTTCGGTCCAATAAAATTACACAACCTTCCTACAGCACTCTCAAGAATATATATCCACCCTCTGTGTCAGCCTGTAAATTCTTGGTTGTCCTCACTGAATCCTTAGATTTAAAACTCTTGCCAGGGTACAAGTGTCTGTATTTCTCTATTTCATCAGATCTCCCTTCTAAGACATACGTTTATGCAGGGTGTGAAAACCTGGTTCCAGAGGACCAGTGCACTCAGCTCCAACTGTAACAATTGGAGTCATTTACCACTGATGAGCTATGCCCGCATTACATTTGGTCCCCAAACTTTATAACCAATTATCCTTTTTTAGCACTTGGCTCTCTTAGAGTAGTGAATAGAGCAGGCAAAGACATACTCAAGGAGATGGTGTAGGTTTAGACTTTCCAAATACAATAACACCTCACAATAATTAAATGCCTAGTCAGCACTTCACTTCATTAAAAGAAAATGGAAAAAAATCATACAATTAAGTCAAAATAAGGTATATGAAAGACTGATGATCAAAGAAAACCAGAACTTCCTAAGCTCCTTCCTAGCTGGAGATCTGACCCCCAAATGCTATAATAGAAGTAATGAGCTCAGCATTATATATTGCTTTAGCAGTGGAGTCTAAACCAGTGTATGCATGCAAGTGTTAATGATCAGCAGCCCAACTTGTGAGCATGGGACCCAAGCACACAGTCAGATGACCATTTGGTTCACTGGAGGAGACTTGTGAGCATGTTCAGAAGTTCGGATATTTAGACTCCTCAAAAGTCATTCCAAAAAGATGCTTAACACTAAACAGTACCGAATTCAAAGCTTTATTAAAGTTATTTTTCAAAAGGTACAAAATCACTTCGCTACTCGTCAAAGCAAAGCACATCTGTTTGTACATCACATTTTACAGTTTCAGGTGCTGTTGTACGAATTATCAAAACATATTGGTGCATCTACCACAGAACATTTCCAGACCCAAAGAGTTACTCATGGCCCTCCTCCTAAAGCACGGTGTGCATTCTCAAAGCTTTGTCAAGCAAAAATGGTACTTGCTGGACATGAATAGAACATTGTCCTATGTCTAATCTTGAGGAACAGTCTTATTGGAGTCCAGTTGCTGAAGTGTCAGTCGCTAAATAACTAAAGATGGTTTAGGTGCCACTGATGGAGCGTAGATGTTATTATGCATCCATCTTCACCAATTCCCACCTGTGACAAATCGATTTACGACACCTTTTAAATGGATGAGACACAATAAATGATATGTTTATCAGCTGAGAAAAATTTTATCTGCAAACTCATGTTTTAGATACTGCATCGTAAAAGCATGCAGAGTTTTTGAATATATGATATATGTAGCAATGAGTAATTATGCTAAGAAAACGATAAAGTTATGCTGAAGTATTTACATGTTATAGAAGAAAAGATGAAAAATTAAACTGTAATATTTAGAGACAACTTACGTTGACAAATAAATAATGTGCATTGAATAGTGTATTACCTTTAACCCCTTCGCTGCTAGGCCTTTTCCCCCCCTGTGCTAAGCCCTTTTTTGGCTATTTGGGGTAGTGCGCGCTTAGGCCCCTGTAACTTTTTGACCACATAAGGTATCCACGCCAAATTTGCGTCCTTTTTTCCAACATCATGGGGATTGTAAAGGTACCCAGGGTTTGTGGATTCCCCTGGAAGGGTCCCAGAAATTAGCCAAAATACAGCTAAATTTTGGGGTTTTGGGAAAAATGCAAAAAGGGCTGCAAATAAAAGCGTCTGGGTTTTCCCTGCAAATGGTATCCAAAAAGGGTTTGTGGGGCTGAAATCACCATTTTCCCAGCTTTTAGGGAATGACAGACTTTTGTCAGAAAACCAAAATTTTTCACACAGTTTTGGCATTTTTCTGGGACATAGCCTATTTTTGCTATTTTTTGTGCTTTCAACCTCCTTCCAGTTAATGGTAGAAATGGGTATGAAAGCAATAATGGATCCTAGACAGCTATACATTTTAGAAAAGTAGACACAATTCTGAATTCAGCAAGGGGTCATTTGTGTAGATCCATCAAGGTTTCTTTATAGAAACTAACAGCTAAATATAGGAAAAATTGAAAATTAGTTGAAAAAAACAGCCTTTTGTGTCAACGTTTTCACATGTAACTTCTTCTAATTATGACAGCTCTTTGAAAGCAATATACCGTTACATCCGCTGGACCTTACTGGTTGTGGGGATATATAGGACTTGTAGGTTCACCAAGAACCCGACGAACCCAGAGCCAATAACTGAGCAGCGTCTTGCAATGGTTTTTTATGTACCGGGTATATAGCAATTATTGTGGGAAAATGTATACATGGAAAAATCGGTATGAAAGACACCTATAGATTTCTGAAATGGGAACAAAATATAGAGTTTAGAAACAGTAGATATTTGCACATTTCCGAAATTGGGAATACTCATACTAGCATGAGAATTATCGGTCATTTTTTAAAATTACTTCTTTTTTACACAATGTCTTTCATTTGGAAGGCAGAATGCATCAAAAGTCAATAGGTAATAACAGTTGCTTTACAAATCTGAATTACCCTAAGTCTCCCGATAAAAATGGTACCTCACTTGTGTGGGTAGGCATAGTGCCCACGACAGGAAATGGCTCAAAACCCAACGTGAACACACCACATTTTCACAATGAAAAATTACCCTTTTTTTGCAAAGGGCCTAGCTGTAGTTTTTGAACCCTAGCTCTGCCGGCACCTAGAGAACCCTAGCAAACCTATACATTTCTGAAAACTAGACACCCAGGAGATTCCAGGATGGGGTGACTTGACTGCCTCTCACCAGGTTCTGTTACCCAGAATCCCTTGCAAACCTAAAATTTTGTAAAACAAAACACATTTTCCTCACATTTCTGTGGTGGAAAGTTCTGGAATTTACGTGGATCCATGAATTTCCACCCACCCCGCGTTCCCCAAAGTCTTCCGAGAAAAATGGTACCTCACTTGTGTGGGTAGGCCTAGTGCCCGCGACAGGAAATGGCGCAAAACGCAACGTGGACACACCCCAATTTCACAGTGAAAAATGACCCTTTTTTGACAAAGTGCCTAGCTGTAGTTTTTTAACCCTAGCTCTGCCGGCACCTAGGGAAACCTAGCAAACCTATACATTTTTGAAAACTAGACACCCAGGGGAATCCAGGATGGGGTGACTTGACTGGCTCCCACCAGGTTCTGTTACCCAGAATCCCTTGCAAACCTAACAAATTGTCAAACAAAACACATTTTCCTCATATTTCTGTGGTGGAAAGTTCTGGAATCTGTGTGGATCCACAAATTTCCACCCACCCCGCGTTCCCCAAAGTTTTCCGAGAAAAATGGTACCTCACTTGTGTGGGTCGGCCTAGTGCCCGCGACAGGAAACGGCGCAAAACGCAACGTGGACACACCTCAATTTCGCAGTGAAAAATGACCTTTTTTTGACAAAGTGCCTAGCTGTAGTTTTTGAACCATAGCTCTGCCGGCACCTAGGGAAACCTAGCAAACCTATACATTTTTGAAAACTAGACACCCAGGGAATCCAGAAAGGGGTGACTTGAATGTCTCCCATCAGGTTCTGTTACCCAGAATCCTTTGCAAACCTAAACAATTGTAAAAAAACACATTTTCCCCACATTTCTGTGGTGGACAGTTCTGCAATCTGCGTGGATCCACAAATTTCCTCCCACCCAGTATTCAACCAGGTCTCCCGATAAAAATGGTACCTCACTTGCATGGGTGGGTCA
Source organism: Calotriton arnoldi (assembly GCA_963921515.1). Lineage (NCBI taxonomy): Eukaryota > Metazoa > Chordata > Amphibia > Caudata > Salamandridae > Calotriton > Calotriton arnoldi. The sequence goes on from CAWUFW010021663.1 coordinate 35,100, forward strand.
AGGATCCGCGACAGGCAAGGGCCCAAAAGCTATTGAGGCGACATCAAAATTACCTATCACAAACCAACCTGGTTTTGCATGGGGGTCCCATGAGTTTTGCCCGGGCTCGGCAGCCATCTACGGAAACCCACCTAACCCACATATTTCTGGAAACTAGACACCCGGGGAGTCCAGCGAGGTATGGCTTGCGTGGGTCCCCCATCATTCTCCTACCCAGAATCCCCTGCAAACCTCAAATTTTGCTGAAAAATTCACTTTTTTCTCACATTTCTGTGGTGGAAAGTTCTGGAATCTGCGTGGATCCACAAATTTCCTCCCACCCAGCGTTCCCTCAGGTCTCCCGATAAAATGGTACCTCACTTGCGTGGGTGGGTCAGGACCCGCGACAGGCAAGGGCCCAAAGCTATTGAGGCGACATCAAAATTACCTATCACAAACCAAGCTGGTTTTGCATGGGAGTCCCATGAGTTTTGGCCCGTGGCTCGGCAGCCATCTAGGAAACCTACCTAACCCACACATTTCTGGAAACTAGACACTCGAGGAGTCCAGCGAGGCATGGCTTGCGTGGGTCTTCCATCATTCTCCTACCCAGAATCCCCTGCAAACCTCAAATTTTGCCGAACAATTCACTTTTTTCTCACATTTCTGTGGTGGAAAGTTCTGGAATCTGCGTGGATCCACAAATTTCCTCCCACCCAGCGTTCCCCAGGTCTCCCGATAAAATGGTACCTCACTTGCGTGGGTGGGTCAAGGACCCGCTGACAGGCAAGGGCCCAAAAGCTATTGAGGCGACATCAAAATTACCTATCACAAACCAACCTGGTTTTGCAAGGGGGTCCCATGAGTTTTGGCCTGGGGCTCGGCAGCCATCTAGGGAAACCTACCTAACCCACACATTTCTGGAAACTAGACGCCCGGGGGAGTCCAGCAAGGTATGGCTTGCGTGGGTCCCCCATCATTCTCCTACCCAGAATCCCCTGCAAATCTCAAATGTCACCGAAAAATTCACTTTTTTCTCACATTTCCTGTTGTAGCCACTGTGCCTACCCACACAAGTGAGGTACCATTTTTATCGGGAGACCTGGGGGAACGCTGAGTGGGAGGAAATTTGTGGATCCACGCAGATTTCAGAACTTTCCATCACAGAAATGTGAGAAAAAAGTGAATTTTTCGGTGAAATTTGAGGTTTGCAGGGGATTCTGGGTAGGAGAATGATGGGGGACCCATGGAAGCCATACCTTGCTGGACTCCCCCGGGTGTCTAGTTTCCAGAAATGTGTGGGTTAGGTAGGTTTCCCTAGATGGCTTCCGAGCCCCGGGCCGAAGACTCATGGGACCCCCCATGCAAAACCAGGTTGGTTTGTGATAGGTAATTTTGATGTCGCCTCAGTAGCTTTTGGGCCCTTGCCTGTCGCGGGTCCTTGACCCACCCACGCAAGTGAGGTAGCATTTTTATCGGGAGATCTGGGGGAACGCTGGGTGGGAGGAAATTTGTGGATCCACGCAGATTCCAGAACTTTCCACCACAGAAATGTGAGAAAAAGTGCATTTTTCGGCAAAATTTGAGGTTTGCAGGGGATTCTGGGTTGGAGAATGATGGGGACCCACGCAAGCCATACCTTGCTGGACTCCCCGGGTGTCTAGTTTCCAGAAATGTGTGGGTTAGGTAGGTTTCCCTAGATGGCTCCGAGCCCCGGGCCGAAAACTCATGGGACCCCCATGCAAAACCAGGTTGGTTTGTGATAGGTAATTTTGATGTCGCCTCAGTAGCTTTTGGGCCCTTGCCTGTCGCGGGTCCTTGACCCACCCACGCAAGTGAGGTACCATTTTTATCGGGAGATCTGGGGGAACGCTGGGTGGGAGGAAATTTGTGAATCCACGCAGATTCCAGATCTTTCCACCACAGAAATGTGAGAAAAAAGTGCATTTTTCGGCAAAATTTGAGGTTTGCCGGGGATTCTGGGTAAGAAAACGTTGGGGGATCCACGCAAGCCATACCTCCCTGGAATCCCCCGGGTGTCTAGTTTTCAGAAATGTGTGGGTTTGGTAGGTTTCTCTAGGTGGCCGCCGAGCCCCGGGCCAAAAAGTCATGGGACCCCCCTTGCAAAACCAGGTGGTTTTGTGATAGGCAATTTTGATGTTGCCTCAATACGTATTGGGCCCTTGCCTGTCGCGGGTACTTGGGCCTCCCACCCGAGTGAGGCACCATTTTTATCGGGAGACCAGGGGGAACGCTGGCTGGTAGGAAATTTGTGTCAGCCCGGTGATGCCACAACTTTCCCACACACAAATGTGTGAAAAAGTGATTTTTAAAGCTAAATTTGAGGTTTGCAGGGGATTCTGGGTAAGAAAACGTTGGGGGATCCACACAAGCCATACCTCCCTGGAATCCTCCGGGTGTCTAGGTTTTAGAAATGTGTGGGTTTGTAGGTTTCCTAGATGGCCGACGACCCGGGGCCAAAAACCCAGGTAACCCCCCGTGCAAAACCAGGTTGGTTTGTGATAGGTAATTTTGATGTCGCCTCACTAGGTTTTGGGCCCTTGCCTGTCGCGGGTACTTGACCCACCCACACAAGTGAGGTACCATTTTTCTCTGAAGACTTTGGGGAATGCGGGGTGCATGGAATTTTGTGGATCCACACAGATTCCAGAACTTTCCACCACAGAAATGTGAGGAAAATTTGTTTTTTTATACACATTTTGAGGTTTGCAAGGGATTCTGGGTAACAGAACCTGGTGAGAGCCAGTCAAGTCACCCCATCCTGGATTCCCCTGTGTGTCTAGTTTTCAAAAATGTACAGGTTTGCTAGGTTTCCCTATGTGCCGGCTGCGCTAGGGCCCAACATCCACAGGTAGGCATACTGCTAAAAACAAATCCGTTCCTAGTCAGCTTTCTGCCGCCCTGGGGGAGGGATATTGGGGGGTGGGGTTGCCCCGATATTCCCCAGGGGGAGCAGAAACACTGTGGCTATTTTTTTGGGGGTAGGGGCATTGGTATGCCCATTCTGAGCAGCCCCACCCCCACACATAAAAAGCCAGCGTAATCGTTGGGGGGCAGAAAGGCTGTAATTGTTGCGGGTGGGGGTGGGGGCATTGACATGCCCGTTTTGGGCAGCCCCCACCCTAATAAAAATTTGCCCCAAAAATCCATGGCGTCTAGTGGGCTTTTTGCCCCCCCGGGGGGGCAGATTGGGGGCTACTGCCTCATCTGCTCCCCAGGGGTGGCAGGAAGGCTGTAATTTTTGCGGGGAAGGGATGGGGGCATGGGCATGTTCGTTTTGGGCAGCCCCCACCCTAATTCAAATTTGCCCCAAAAAATCCCTGGCGCCTAGTGGGCTTTTGCCTCCCGGCGGGGCAGTTTGGGGGCTAATGCCCCCATCTGCCCCCAGGAGTCCACTAGACGCCAGGGAGTTTTGGGCAAATTTTAATTAGGGTGGGGCTGCCCAAAACGGGCATGCCAATGCCCCCACCCTGATTAAAATTTGCCCCAAAAATCCCTTGCGCCTAGTGGGCTTTTCCCCCGGGGGGCAGATTGGGGGCTACTGCCCCATCTGCCCCCAGGGGGGGCAGGAAGGCTGTTATGTTTGCGGGGAGGGGGTGGGGCATGGGCATGCCCGTTTTGGGAGCCCCCACCCTAATTCAAATTTGCCCCCAAAAATCCCTGGCGTCTAGTGGGCTTTTTGCCCCCCGGCGGGGCAGATTGGGGGCTAATGCCCCCATCTGCCACCCAGGGGGGCAGAAAATCCACTAGATGCCAGGGAGTTTTGGGCAAATTTTAATTAGGGTGGGGGCTGCCCAAAATGGGCATGCCAATGCCCCCAACCTAATTAAAATTTGCCCATAAAATCCCTGGCGTCTACTGGGCCTTTTGCCCCCCCGGGGGGGCAGATTTGGGGCTATTGCCCCCAGCTGCCCCCCAAGGGGGGCAGAAAGGCTGTCATTTTTGCGGGGTGGGTGGGGGCATGGGCATGCCCATATTGGGCAGCCCCCACCACAAATTATAATAAAAAAAAATCCCTGGCGTATAGTGGGCTTTTGCCCCGGGGGGCAGATTGGGGATACTGCTCCCAACTGCCCCCAGGGGGGCAGAAAGGCTGTAAATTTTGCGGGGTGGGGGCATGGACATGCCCTTTATGGGCAACCCCCAACCTAATAAATTATGGGGAAACATAAATATCCCTGGGGTCTAGTGGGCTTTTTGCCCCCCCGGGGGGGCAGATTGGGGGCTACTGCCCCCATCTGACCCCCATGGGGGCAAAAAGTCTAAATAGCACCAAAACAAAATTGGGGGAGCAAATGCCCTTGCCCAAGGGGCCGCTCCCCCTCCCTGGTGTCTAGTGGGTGGATCCCTGCTTGGGGATCGCCCTCCTGGGGCGATCCCCAAGCAGGGATCCACTGGGAGGGGTACCATTGGAAAGGGAGATTCTCCCCTTCCAATGATACCTCTCCTGTCTTTCTACGTGCCCGGGGGGCTGAGATAGCCCCCTGAGCACATAGAAAGTGAAACTGAAATGAGCCTAAAGGCTCATTTCAGTTTCGTTTTCTGTGCAATGAGGACAGCGCGACGTGCGCGCTGATCCTCATGGCACAGAAACCAGGGAGGGGGCCTCGGGAGCTGGGGAAGCAATTCCCCAGCTGCCAAGGTCAAAGGGGTGAAAGAGAAATCCCTCTGCTGTCTGCAGCAGAGGGATTTCGTGCCCCTGGCCTCATGACGGAATGGTTCCGTCATGAGCACAGGGGCACCGATGCTCATGAAGGAACCATTCCGTCATGAGCATCGAAGGGGTTAAATTCACTAGAAACTCGTGTATTGGCACTAATTGGGTGTAAAGAATGCATTTAACTAAGGAACTGGCATAGAATGTTATAAAGCTTCTGTAACCTACATATAAGAACACGTATTGAAAAGTGAAACACTGAAATTCAAACTTGCATGGTAATGTAAGAATGACTTAAGAGAGAATTTTTTTAGTAGTGCTTAATACTGACATGTATTTCATAAGCAAATCGTATTTGAATTAATAAGAAAAAGCTACATGCATTTAGAAATGTGTGCTCTTTAATATTATTAATATTTTGTGATTTCACTGTTTTCTGCTTAGGCTTCAAATGATTTCTTTCCTTAGCTAATGTTGAGTCATGTGAAAACTGTCACCCAGGCCCTTTGGGAACTTTCTGTAAGGTTTCCATCGGAATTCTCATTTACAAAGGACTCATTTCTCACATGTAGCAACTTCTATTGACATTGTAACAACTATGTTGCATCCCAGTCGAAAGGCGCCTGGGAACGGACTGATGACAAATGACAAAATGTACTGCCTACTTCTGAGGATGTTACTAGACACTAACTAAATGGAATGTAATGATCCTAAAGAAAATGTGAGATAAGGATTACTTCATTCTTCCGGATTTGTATATTTTACCGATCACCACATAACAGCCCATCTTGAGCGACCAATGAAACCCCCATAGACTGATGAAATCGATACTTTGAGGTGTGTAAACTTGGATGTATTGGAGTATAATTGCCCAAATTAAGGAGGAGTCAAGGGCTGACGGGCTGAGCTGCTGACGGGCTGACTGGCAGTCTGTCTGACCTTTCCCAGCTCGAAATGCTGCTGGTTTTTCCTTTAATCCACGCATGTTGCTTGTCATGAACTTTCCTGTTTTCCTGCCCCTAATCACTCATTCTGAGTAACATAGACCCTAACGAACTGAACTTTCAGCAAACTAAGACCTTATCCTGTGCTATTGCCGGCTGCCAATCGGGCGCAGGGAGATAAACTTTGTCGGCTGAGGTGTTATTCTGACTCCTGATATTGCAATCGAAGCTGCATAACGATCACAAACTGTTTTCTTGAGGACAGAACTTGATACGACATTGATTTGGTTTGCAGGCGCATCACTGAACCTGAAATTTCATGTACTGTGTGGTTTTCTTTGCAGTCTCACTTGTTATTAAATCTGATCTATAAATCTATTTCTGTTTTTTTACGGTATTCTTGAGGGATTAGATAAATGTTTTTACTAAACTACCTTTGCCGATTCTGTCTCATTCTTTTGGTGATATTCTTTGTCTCTAAGAATCTATATTTATGGCTGTTAAAGGCGCTAAGTTATGTGGAGAAATAGTTTGAGATAACAATTATCTATTCCAGGTCCTCATAGGATAATTGTTCATTCCCTGAACATTCTAGTCGCTTATAGCTCAACGCAAGATCCATCGGAGGACCGAAGTGATGTTGGTAGCAGTTGATAGTAGGTTCTGTCAGAAGTTGAATGATGAGAAATGGGCCTGATGAATTAATTTTACGCTATACCAGAAAAGATAAATAGCAAGAAAGGGTCTTCACCAGACCCGCTTCCGCTGGATCATCACAACACCAGAATCCTAATGATAGGGCATAGGATACATTCAGGATTGGGCGTTTACAGTGCCTAGGATGACCAGAGGTCCAAAGGCACAGACTCTGGCTAGCTCTCCCTCACGATCAAGCTAGAGACTACTGACTGGGGGCTTGAATGTACATTTTTCCAGAATTCCTTGACATTTCTGAATATTTTCAATGTTTCCAGACCTAGGATGCTCTCCTCCAGCTATCTCTTGAGACCGGTGGTTGTAGGTGAAGTGCCCCTCAAGGTTCCTGGATGTAGCTTCAATGCATATAAAGGTTTCCTGCATGACAGGCTGCATCACACCAACATATGCTGTAGGCAAAAACTCTTCCTGTGGGCCCTAGGCTGTCGAGACAACGATAATGACATTTGGGTATCCTCATTAATACCAGGTGGGCAACCTCATGTTCTGGAGTGACACAGGTCTCACATTAATTCCTTGCAGGTACTAGCAGGCAGCTGGGCTTGTGAACTCGACTAGTAGAAGGGTTCTTCCCTATAGAGAGCTATATGGCATCTCCCTCAAGAGCATGCAGAGTTCTCTTCTCTCTTAGCAGTCCAGCAGCATTTCAATCTGAAAGCAGGACAAACTTGTCTCTAGTAGGGTAGGCAGACAGCAATCAAGCAAGACATCAACACTTGATCCCAGTAATTCTCAACTGCACTAGTGGGCAGATCATTTCTTGGTCGATGAGAGACTCTGTAATAAGATCCTGGTCGAAATGACCATTAATTATGGGAGTTGCTGGCCAATCAGCTCTCTTAAAAATATGCTTATAATGCTGATGTCTTTCATGGAAATTTGTTGAATCAGCTTTCAGTGTGCTCATATGTCATGCAAGAGTATTTCTACAACTGTTACTAATGACTTGGAATGAAAGCACACAATCTGTGAGTGCCTCTTCTGGGACTAAAGGCTTGGTTTATCTTTGAGTGGGAAACCCTGCTTTAATGTTCATCAAGTGGGTAGCAATTTTAATGTTTGCTAGTTAGAGTGGAGGGTGGGTACTATTCTTAAATATCTTCATTACATGTACGGATGTTTGTAGTAAGACTTGATAATTGTGATATTTGTTTATGTGGGGTTTTTGAGTTGAGTGATCAGTTCTCATGTATGGTATTGGTGGCATTTGTATTAGGTGGTCATTTGCTGAATAGGATGGACAAACTGTTAAAATGCTTTGGACATTCAGACAAATAAAGTTTTCCATGCCTTTCAGCCTTGCATCATATGCTTTCACCTTGGATTTGTGTATTTCCCTTTTTTCCATTTAGTCTGCTAAATCCCTTTATTGTTTCCTTTTTTGTAAGGAAACACCTGTGTTCTTCTGATAAGAGGCACTACATTTTATTTAAATTCAACCCCATTCATCATGTCTTGAAGCCCGTTGAAATGAAATACAGCACAGTAACTGTGACACAATGTGTGTGACTTATCTCACAACCTTGTATGAGGAAAGGTCACAATCCCTCACTAGCAAATGGGATAACGTGGGAGAGGGGGCAGACAAGCACGATCATGAATCTCCTTCGAGATCATCATCATTATCTTAAACCGTTGGCCATAGTTGAAGATGTCAATTGTGAGTTATACAAAGGTGGAGCCTTGTCAGCACGTGGAGATTGTTAGCTCATATACACTTCTGCTACAGTAGTTGATAAGTCTAAGGGAATTTACTTAACAAGTCACACACCCTGCAATGCTATCTAGTTTGAAGGAAAGGATATCACTGATTTGACACTGAGGCACATATTCACATGAGAGCATGTGTGTTCTCTCATTGGAAATGTGTTTACTAAATATTGATGGGAAACACATATCTGAACTGCGACTTAAATTTCCTCTTGTAGAATGATAAATCTGGGGTTATTCACTTATGGCCAAGATAAGCAGAATGTCTATGTGTGTTTCTCACTTGCTGTGCCTCCTTTACAACCTTTGTTGTCACGTCATGATTTACTTTCTTTGCAATCCTCATTTTCACTCCACCGCTCAGATCTAGTCCTCCTTTTCACTGCCAGTCTATCACCTCAGTCATGTCACGTTTATTCCCACCAGTGCTCTTTCCTCTGCATAATCATACTCAAGATTCCTCCTTTGAATTCATAGTCTTTCTTTCATCTTTTTGTCCTCTAATTCACTTCCTGCTCCTCCCGACTAATTTTATACTTTCCTTCCCTCTCTAGGAAACTTAATCAATGTCATATTCATGCTGGCAGCTGAATAATTCAACATCGTCTCCCCACCTCTACTGCTGCATCTGCTAAGGTTAATTTGTAACATACAACAAAAATGTCAGATTGGGTCCAAAAATATGCCTAAGAACACCACAAAAGTGGCCCACATTTGTGGATTGCAACCTTTCATGAACCATTGTTCCGTTAGTATCAGTGGGCTCGTTATTGGAGAATTCTCTGATAAATGAAGCATTTTATAGATTGTGGCAATAACATTAGTCAAGACTGAAAAGACTGTCCTGAAATTCCTATGTAGCAAGCTTGTTTTAAATTTTGAGCTAAGAACACATGACAATAATGTATGCACCCTAAGGGCCAGTGAAACAACGAATTGAGTCCCACACATGGGCTTTGTGACCTAGAGGAGCACACCATGCGCACCTCTCTTTTACTGAGCATGATTTTTATCAGCTCAGCAGGCTGGTATACTTATTGCACATGGAGAGTAATCTTTTGAGTTTTCTTATCTAAAATGGTGTGCCAGCTCCCTGAATCTAGATTATTTGCACCATCCTTGTTGGACATGGATGGCAAATTATATTTTACCCTAGTTATGTGTAGCAGTTTGAGTGTGGAGAGTGTGTGCTTTATAAGACTATTAGACTCCATGTTGGAACTCCAGTAAATGGATGGTACACAAGATAAAAGTTGGTAGAAGTCGGGCAAAGTGCAATGTTAACTGCTGATTCTTCCAAAGCATTCCTGGGCTCCGTTGAAATGGACAAACTGTACAGTGTGATGGATAGGAGACAGAGGTACCACTTGAAGGATGGGGGCAGTCTTTGTCCCCCTCCAGCTCCATTCTTCCCAAGAGCTATAACTCCCAACATGTTGTGAGGTAGCTGAGTTTGGAAGCCTCTCCCTCTTTTGTGCCTGTTAGGGACTGGACGATTCCAGCATTACCCTTGCCTCCTGTTGACACTAGAGGACAAGGATTGTGGCTGGACGAGTCTGGGAGGAATAGACAAAAGTCAGGAACACTAGAGGAAACAAAGAAAGACATCTGACCATCAGGGTTGGGGCCTTTGACTGACAGCTCATCTTGCCAGGTTTGGGAACCGGAACCCAGAGGTTCTGGACTCTGCCTAGAATAGCTCCTTGAACCACCTTGAGTAAAAGAGCCCACTGGCTGCTGAGGAAAGGTGCTGGGTTTACCTTGTGTATGAAGGAAAGGCTGCCTAGGTGGGGATTGCGTTGAGGAGCAGGCAGGTAAATTGGCCTGCTGTAGCAGAGAGGCATATCTGCACTAATGGGCTGCTTTGTGAGGTTTTGAGACCCTGGTCCTCTTGCAGTTTGACCCCAGAGTTAAGCAACTTGATCATTAAATGTGTGCACTGTGATCTCCTCCTGGCTGGATGGCAACTATAAATGAAAAAGTTACCCCAGAACACAATCTACTAGAAGCACCTGTGACAGCTTGGAGCCAAGAAGGTTTGTAACCACATTTGGCTAGAAAGAAGTGAAGCTCCTGGACAGCGAGGTGCTAGAAGAAATCATAATTGCATTCATCAGCTTTCATTGCATCCCCATCAAGGATCACTGTTGTGACCAGGGTGAGTTCTTCATTTGCGTTGGTGGTGAGTCTCAGTTTTGTGCCCAAGTGTCTCGATCACTGAGACTTTCAAAGTGCATAGCTGTTGCTGTATTCCACATGTAATCTGGCTATTTCTTTGAACTTGCCAATGCTTAGCTGTCAATCACATGCTTCTTGCAAGCTATTTTTGGAGTTTGGTTGAAACACCTTTTTTTGGGACTGCATGTCCCGTAACACCTCAGTGGCGGCCATCTTGGGTGGCTCACATTATAAAAGAGGGCTACATCCTGAACCACATGCTTGTTATTCTTGCTCTACCCAGTGCAAGGAAGGCATGCTTCTAAAGTCCAGCTACAGCGAAGATCACGCCCTTGCTGGGAGCTGGAAAAGGAGTCTTCAGGTTCAAGCACTGTAGTGCATCTTTGAAGGGGTTGAGTTTTCTCAAGAGAAAGATTCTTCAAAAGTGAAGAAACATCAAGCAGGTAAGGATGCAACTGCACTCCTCATAAATGACTGTTATCTTATTTAAAAGCAAGAAAGATTATTTATGACCACAGGAAGGGAAATGACTCTTCCTGAATTTAAGGTTAACCTTTCACGAACCCAAAGCAATAAATCTGCTCTGCAAAATACTGGAGCTCAAAGGCAAACTTCTAGGAAAATAAAGCAAAATACTGGAGCAATGAAAAGAGAAAATCAAGAAAGAAAAAAACCGGATAATTATAAAACCATTTAACATATTATAAGATCATTTAACTTACCTTATGACCTCGAATCAGCCGGTGCTTTGGTATGTAAAATAACCTGTGAAAAGAGGGAACATTGGTAAAGAGATAACCAAGAGAAACTAACCTGTGCAAGAAACCTTTACAGCCAGTGATATTTTTTATAAAGGAAAGACATTGATTTCAGGTAAACGGCTGAACAAGAATGTACTTGTAACTCAACGCGGTATTTACTGCTGATTGCCTAAAGAGGTGAAAACTATGCTATTTGCTTTCTGTTTTGTTAAAATGAGCCATTGAAGGAAGTGGTATAATATTCATGTCAAGGGTTTCACAGAAAATTCATAAAAGAAAGGTATATACATGTAATGTTAGAGGGAAAGTAACTGGTATCTGAAATGAGTGTATATCAGAATATATGTTGTCCTTACAGATCACCTTCCTGGATGTCAACCATCCCAAAACTCAGCCTCTCGCTTGACACCCACATGTCCTGTTGCCTTTGGAAAAGAGCTCAAAGCGTTGGTGTTGCCTAGAGGTGGAAACATGTTGAGCATCATGCCGTTCCCAAGGAACACCAGCAGATGTGATATAGTAAGATCCGACAATGAACATTTGCAATCCGACAATCAGTGCGTATTTGGTCCAGTGCAGCTCTCCTCTACAAAACTAGAGGCACACAACTCCACACAGTCACATATAGGAAGCTGGCTCTTTATATAGTATACCAAAAAAGAGGATGCTGTTTAAAGAGTCCAGGGGTCGCATTACAGACAAAGCGCATTTTCATTGTTTGCCCTGGGTGCACTTTTAAAAGGTGCGCCCAGGGCAAACAATAAAAATGCGCCCTATTATGATGAATGCGCTGCCCCTTAGAGCAGCCACGAACTCGTGCTGCCCTGGGGCAGCGCATTTGGTGAAAAAACATAACGGCTGCTTTACAGCTGCTCTGTGTTTTCACAGTGCAGGCGGCAACCCGCCTGCACTTTAAAGGGGATTAGAGATCACCTTGAAGGCGGGTGCAGTCAGTGACTGCACCAGCCTGCAAGAGGATATCTGGGGGGTCCATGGGACCCCCTTTCCCCCCACCAGAGGGCTGCTCTCAGGGGGTGCACTCACAGTGGGTGCACTCACAGTGGGTGCACTCACATTGCGCCACCTTCTAGGTGGCGCACTGTGAGTGCGCCCCCTGAGAGCTTCTTTGCCTCTGCCCCCGCATCTGTAATACAGCATGGGCACAGAGGCAAAGGGATTCCCTCATTTGCATGGGGAACGCCCCCTGAAGATAGCGCTGGTGCTTTATGTGCGCCAGCGCTATCGGTATTACAGAAAGGGCTGCACAAGCGTCTGCGGCCTCTGCTTTAATACCAAAGAGACCCGAGGGCACGCAAAGCGGGTGCAAACGCCCGTTGCGCCCCTGGGGCACTTTCTGTAATATGGCCCCTGGTATACCTTATGAGTGGACAGGGCCTTGGTCTAGCAATCCCAAGGTGCTCTTTCTAGGGTAGTGTGATCGAACAGCCTTAGGCTAATCTGAGAGGAGTGTTAGACATTTGTTGCACACACAGAGTCAACAAATGATGCACACACTCAAAAAGGAGATCCACACCAATTTAGAAAAATAACAGGTATCTTTATATATATTTTGAACCCAAGAACTTCTTAATCAGGTAAGTACACTTTTGGACTAGTCTTTTTTCAGTTTTAGCCAGTGCTTAATTTGAGCTGGTGGTTTCCGGTGCTCGGCACTGGCACTTAATTGCCAACACTTGTACTTATGACAGTCTGCCACATGGTGGCGCTGTTTGTCTGAGTTAAAGATGTGCACACAACAGCCATTCTCATAGCTTTAGGGGTCTGGAATAGTCTAAATTGTCACTCTTGTAGGAGTGTGATGGTTAGTAGCTGTGTTGGTACTGTCATTGGCGGGGCTGGCAGGGGCTTGGGGTGGTGTAAGCTGCAGCGGTCTCCTGAGGACAGCCCTAGCACTTCTTTTTTTACAAATTAAGCACTGGTTTTAGCAAAGTTGACCACCAGTGCGTTTTTATGCGTAATGCTTTCCTATCGGAGAAAGAACATTTACTGCATAAATATACTTACAATGCGTTTTCGTAGGACCCCTTTTCGTCATGAGGTGGTGGGGGGACAAGGACCAAAGTTGCACCAGCAGATCAGTCGTACCTGCCCTGGTGAGTCCGGGTGCAGCAGTGATGGACGGGTTGGTAGCCTTGCACACTACATGATAGAAGGAAAGGGGGGCCACCTAGAAATAGGCTGCATGTGGGGACTTAGGGATAAGTCTGGGAGCTTCCAACGAGGGTTCGGGTCATGAGGGTCCTGGGAGCAGTCAATTCCTTTAGGCACGGGCCAGACTGCTTGGGTGCAGAGTGTTTGTGGTCGGCTGACTCTCGTGCATCAAAGCTCTCACGGTTGTCGGTCAAGACCAGCAAGGAATTCAAAAACAGGACAGCTGGACCACTTTCAGTGCTGGCCTCTGCGGTGCTGACGTCCCTTGTCAGCTGGTCGTCGGTGCTGTCATTGGAGTCCAGACTGGACTTCCAACAAGCTTTGGTCACGGCAAGGGCCCGGCACCCTGGATATTGGTGCAGGAGGGCTCGTGGAGGTCCTTGCGTCTTCAGGCTTGTCAGGAAGACGGATCTGACCTCCTTGAGTGCACTGACCTTCTCCTGGACAGTGGACAGCAGCTTCTTTAAACTAGACATCGCTGTCAGTGCCTGCAGGTGAGTAAGTCCTCTACTCCAAGGGAGATGCTGGCTTCTGGGCAAAGTGCTGTCAACCCTCCGTAGCTTTTGGAGGATGCACAGCTGCAGGATGAGTTGGGTCTTTGCAATTGTCGCATCTCTGTGCGGCAGTCAGGGTTCGGAGGCAAAATTCCACAGCAGTCTTCAGTTCTTGCGGAGTCAGCTTTTCAGTGTCCGCTTCTTCTTTACAGTCAGTGGAATCTGAAGTTTTGGATTCAGGGATCCACTTAACTACTAAATTTAGGGGCGTTAGGGGAGTGATGAGTAGTAGCCAATGGGCTAACTTCCTTTGGGGTCACTACCCCCCTATATGACCACTTACTGTGGGAAGTGGGTATAACCCTGTCCCAGTTTCCTAAATTCTGCCATCACCGAGATGGTGATATTTTCCTAGAGTGGGGCACATCTGGCAGCTCACCTTAGGGTCTGACAGACCTGGGTGTGTTCAATGCCTACTTCACATACTAATTTCCCACCTGTCCTGGTGCGAAATGGGCCTGAGGGCAGAGGGTGGCATCTCCCTGGTCTGGGGGATGCCAGGGTCTCATATCAAAGGCGGCATGGCTTTGTAGCCTCCAGCCATGATATGCTGATTGCTAGTCATCCTGTTTGGAGTAGGTGTAAACACTTCCTGCCAGAGCAGGAATTGTTCCTGACCTCTGTGGGCGGGGCTATCACCTCCTAGGGGGTCAGAAACGCATCTGTGGTGGCAGGCTGGACTGAACCAGTCAGCTACCACACTAGTGGGCCAGCGGGTTGTGGGGAGGGGCGTGGTACCTCTCAGTTACCTTCTGGGTGCACATATCCATAAGTACATCACTAGAATCAGTGTGGGTTTATTAATACAAGATGTTTGCTACCAAATATCTTTGGTTTCAGTGAAGTCATCGTGTAGCTAGGGAACTCGAAATCACCAGTGCCCAGTACATATACTCAAGATGGTTTCCCTGCTCACTGGTAATGTCCTATAATCGACTTGGACATCACATGGGCGTATCTGCTCATGCAGATATGTCCTCACATATATTATAATGCACCCTGCCTTAGGGCTGTAAGGCTTGCTGTAGGGGCGGCTTACATATATTGCATGCAGTGTCTGCAGGCATTGCACACAGGAGGTGTGCCATGTTGTGTCTTCACCTTTGTCTGCACCATGTCATGCAGCCTGCAATGGCAGTCAGCCTGAGTGTGCTGTGGGGTCCCTTAGGGTGGCTAAATACATTCTGCAGCTCTTATGGACCATCTTTAGTACCCCTGCCGTAGGTATCAGGGGTACCATTTACTAGGGACTAACAGGGGTGCTAAAGGTATTGTCAATTGGGGGGACAATGGCACAGATTTAGGGAAAGAGATCTGGCACTGGGGGCCTGGATAGCAGGAACCCAGTGCACTTCTGTTAAAACTGCATCAATTAACAGGAAAAAAATTTGAGTGACCATGTCAGAAAGGGACACTTTCTTACAGGAAGTTGTTCATGTAAACAGTGGCCTGGCGTAGTCAGCATTGTTGCTCCTCAGGGACTGTGTGAGAGTGTGCACATGAGTGAGAGCACCACTTCTGAATCAGGTGGCAACATACAGTGGGAACACCCCATTTCATCATTTTGTGAGACAGTGAGTAACCATAGTTGCCAGGATTACTGTAAATGTAAAAGACAGAATGAAAGTTACATAGGTAGGTAAGAAATAGCCATAACTTGACAGTTTAAGCATTGGTGTAGGAGCAGTCTAATGGAAATGAAAGGAGACTGTCAAATTGGCTTAAAACATTCTGCATTTATCTTGTCATAACACATATAAGAATGTCTTAATCTGGCAGCAGACAACATTCAGGATTAGCTAACTCCCTTCCTTTCACCACTCCAAAGTGATAACTGTGTATACTCTTCTTTCATCCTCTGCCATTAATGCACAAGTTACTAACTTGTGTAACGATATATCTGTAAGAGACAGTAGTTAGTGACAGATTCCTTACCTTAGAATATCCCCAGGCGTCAGGCTGGATCCGGAAAGTTTTTGCGTAGCAGTACCCTTGCGCGTCGGTAGGCGGCGTTGTGCGGCTCCGCGTCCGTCGTTGGCGTCGTGATCGCCGGGATGACGTCGCGGGCAGTACTTAGACGCCGCCCCTGTGCGCTGGCGTCAGTTCTGTACACGACTTTCCGCGCCAGGAACGAAGAGCCATGCAAGAAGCTGACATAGGTGTTTGAAAAATACTAGGGCCCTGAAAGGGATGTCCTTAACCCTAGAAATCAGTTCGCAGAACGGGGAGGATGGGTGGGGCGGTAAGGAATCTGTCACTAACTACTGTCTCTTACAGATATATCGTTACACAAGTTAGTAACTTGTGCATCTGAAAGAGACACGTTAGTGACAGATTCCTTACCTTAGAATAGATACCCCAGCAATACCAACCCCGGTGGTGGGTCTGCGAACAAAGATCAGACAAGGAAGTCCCGGAGGACAGAACGGCCAAAGAAGCCGTCCTTCCGGACCTGACTGTCAAGGCAGTAATGCTTTGTAAATGTGTGCAGCGAGGCCCACGTAGCTGCCTGACAGATATCCTGCAGCGGAACACCGCGGCCTAAAGCCGTGGTAGCAGCCGTTGCCCTGGTGGAATGGGCACGCAGCCCAACAGGAGGCTCCTTCTTAGCCAAAGAATAGCAGGCTTTGATACACAAGGTTACCCAGCGGGAGATGGTTCTCTTGTGGACCGCCCGACCTTTTTTGGCGCCCACGTAGCCAACAAAGAGCTGGTCATCCACCCAGAAGTGTTGTGTGCGGTTGATATAAAAGGAAAGCGCACGTTTTGGGTCCAGACGGTGGAGCCTCTCTTCCTCTCTAGAAGGATGCGGAGGCGGAAAGAAGGTGGGCAAAGTGATGGTCTGCCCAATGTGGAAGGCAGTAACCACCTTTGGCAAGAAGGACAGACGCGTCCTAAGAACAACCTTGTCTGGATGGACAGACAGAAAGGGAGGTTTGCATGATAGAGCCTGGAGCTCACTCACCCGCCGAGCGGAGGTGATGGCCTCCAGAAAAGCTGTCTTCAGAGTCAGAAGACGAAGAGGACAGTTATGTAGAGGCTCAAAGGGAGCGCACATGAGAAAGGTAAGAACCAAGTTCAAGTCCCACTGAGGCATCACAAATGGCACAGGAGGGAAGAGGTGTGTAATGCCTTTTAGGAACCTGTTAACAACAGGGGACTTGAAAAGGGAGGGCTGATCAGGAAGCCTGAGGAAGGCCGAGATGGCACAAAGATAGCCCTTGATGGTACCCAGGGCAGAACCCTGTTGGGCCAGGGAAAGAAGGAACAGAAGAACCTCAGAAAGAGGGGCAGAGAGGGGATTCACAGCCTTTGCTGTGCACCATGCCACAAACTTGTTCCACCTGCAGGCGTATACCACCTTAGTGGAGGGACGCCTGGCTGCCAGAATCACATCACAAACTTCGGGAGGCAAGTCGAAAGGAATCAACTGCCGCCGCTCAATCTCCACGCAAGCAGGTGGAGGCTGGACAGGTTCGGGTGGAGGACAGTCCCCTGCTGCGACAGAAGATCCTCCCGAAGAGGCAGACGGATCGGGGGATCGACGCTCATACTGAGTAGCTCAGGATACCAAACTCTTCGAGCCCAGTCCGGAGCCACAAGGATGACTTGGGCCCGGTCGCACCGAATCTTCTTCAACACTCTGGGGAGAAGTGGTATAGGCGGAAAGACGTACAACAGACCGCAACTCCACTCGCGACGAAAAGCGTCGCCGAGCGAGTGCCGCCTTGGAAATTCCAACACGCAGAACTGATGACATTGCGCGTTCTCTTCGGTGGCGAATAGATCTAACCAAGGCTCTCCCCACTGCAGAAAGAGTCCTTGCGCCACTTCCGAGTGAAGACGCCATTCGTGATCCATCATGCACCTGCGGCTGAGTTCGTCCGCCCTGGCGTTCAGGGAACCTGCCAGGTGTTGAACCATCAGGAACATGCCCTGATGTTCCAGCCATGTCCAGAGGCGCAGAGCCCCTTGTTTGTTGCAGTACCACATGGCAGTGGTGTTGTCTGTGAACACCTGCACTACCTTCCCTTTGACAGAGGGAAGGAATGCCTTGAGTGCAAGCCGGATCGCCCGGAGCTCCAGAAGGTTGATATGGAGCCGGGACTCCGCCGGAGACCAGAGGCCTCTGATCTCCGCCTCTCCCATGTGACCGCCCCATCCCAGAAGGGACGCGTCCGTCACAACTGTGTGCTCTGGCTGGGGAAGGGAGAGGGATCTGCCCATGACCCATTGCCGGTTCGAGAGCCACCACTGCAACTGTTTTGCAGTCCCCTCCGAGATCTGGACGTGATCGGACAGGTTGCCCTGGTGCTGCGCCCACTGGAACTTCAGGTCCCACTGCAGAGCCCGCATATGCCATCTGGCATGATCGACCAGCAGGATGCAGGAGGCCATGAGGCCCAGCAGCCTCAGGATCATCCGTACCGAAACCCAGGATATAGGCTGAAAGATCGGAATCATAGCTTGAATATCCCGGACTCGCCGGTCGGGAGGATAGGCCCGAAACTGCGTGGTGTCCAGAACTGCTCCGATGAAAAGGAGCTGTGGAGAAGGAATCAGATGCGACTTCGGCACATTGATGGGGAGCCCCAGCGAGTGCAGGAGTTCGGCCGTAGTCTGGAGGTGGGAGACGACTGCCTGGGACGAGCCCGCCTTCAGCAGCCAGTTGTCGAGGTAGGGGAAGACTGGAACCCCTGCCCGGCGCAGATGAGCTGCGACCACCGCCATCACTTTCGTGAACACCCGAGGGGCACTTGTAAGACCAAAGGGGAGCACGGTGAACTGAAAATGCTCGAGTCCTACCGTGAACCGCAGGTAACGCCGGTGGGCCGGCAGGACGGGGATGTGAAAATAAGCGTCCTGCAAGTCCAATGCTACCAACCAGTCTCCAGGGTCGAGGGCAGTCAAGACCTGAGCTAGGGTGAGCATCTTGAACTTCTCCTTCCGGAGGAAACGATTGACGTTCTGGAGGTCTAAGATAGGACGCATGTCCTCCTTGTCCTTTTTGGGCACCAGAAAGTAGTGGGAGTAGCAACCACGTCCTACTTCTGGGGTCGGAACATGCTCAATGGCCCTCTTGGTCAAGAGGGCCGTGACTTCCTTCTGCAGAAGCACCAAGTGATCCCCTGACATGCGGTGGAATTGAGGTGGCATGGCTGGGGGTGGTCTCGAAGGGGAGGGAGTAGCCCCTTCGGACAATGTCCAAGACCCACCTGTCCGAGGTGATGGCACGCCAGTGGTGAAGGTGATGGCGGACCCTGCCCCTACTGGCGTGCTGTGCACCTGAAAGGAAGGACTAGGAGGGCTTGGAGGCCGCGGACGGGGCGGAGTTGGTGGCCTGACCCGCACGCTGGTTGCCCGACCCGCCACGGCGGGAGCCACGTCCTCGGCCACGCGAAGACGCTTGCTGCGCGGGCCGGTGGCTGGGCAGCGGACGTGACTGGGCGCCCCTTCCGTGGCCATGAAAGGGGCAAAAAGCAGAGGTTAGCGGAGGGCGCACAACAGAAAGGCCCAGGGACTTGGCAGTAGCCCGTGAGTCCTTAAAACGCTCCAGCGCATGGTCTGCTTTGGAACCAAAAGACCGACTCCATCAAAGGGCATGTCCATGAGTGTATTCTGGACATCACCCGAGAAACCAGTTGTTCTCAGCCAGGCGTGGCGACGCAGCGCCACCGTCGTTGCAAGCGATCTGCCCAGCGAGTCGGCGGTATCAAGGCCACAACGTATGGTGTACTTTGCCGCATCCCTACCTTCCGCAATGGTGCGGGTAAGCAGTGTCTGGACCTCCTCAGAACACTGGGGCAAAACGGCCGCCACCGAATCCCACAGAGAGTGGGTATATCGGCCCAAAAGGCAAGCGATGTTGCGTTTGGATTCCCTAAGGTGCCCAAAAGAACGTCAGACAGTGCATCATTAAACGGCAGCAATGGCTCCGAGGAGGTAGCTGCCGGCTGAAGCACTTCCGTCAGGAGGTTAGTCCTGACAGCCACAGTAGGCAATTGGAGGTGCAAGGCTCCAGCTGCTCTACGCAACACCGTTGCGAAATTTGCTCCCTCCTCCGTAGCCACGGAAGGAGGAGACAGCATGTCAGAGTCAGGGGAAGTGTCTAGACCACTGGCATCTCCAAGTTCCTCTGCCCAGTCCTGATCATACTCACACTGCTGTGTGAGAGGATCTTCCGACCCCTCCCAGCTCTCCTGGTCCTCCTCTGGCTCAAAATATGGAGGAGGAGGGACATCTGGGACCCAAGGTCTCATCGGCGCCGGGGCCGGCGTCGAGCGACGTCGGTCTGGCTCCATGTCCGGAACCGGAGAGAACCGGGGAACGACGCCGCCCGGAGCCCCGGGCGGCGTCAGGATCGGGGTTGCGGTACCACCGGAGCCGGAATCGAGGCTGGGGCCGGAGCCGAGGCCGGGATCAAGGCTGGCGGGACGGGCGACGCCGGGACCGGAGTCGTCGGCGATGCCGGAGCAACCCCATCAGGGCCCGCGGGGCCCGAAGGCGCACCGGAGGGACCTTGAGGCCCGAAGAGGCGGGCCATGGCCGACAGGAATTCCTGTATTTGGGCCGGAGTCGCCCCCGAACCCGGAAAGGACGGGTAATGCAGGGGCGGCTCCACAGGCACGTCCGAGGCCGCGGGGCCGAGGACGGTGCCGACAGGGGCCTCAGCCGAGTCGCGAGACCGGCGAGGCGAAGTCTTAGAGCGATGATGCTTTTTAGACTTTTTGTGCTGCGACTTACCCGAGGAGTGCGAAGACTTGGACTCCGACGACCGGCGGGGGCTCCGCGACCGGCCCCTCGACCTCTCACGGGACCGGGGCTTGGTGCGGCGCGGAGCCGACTGCCGGACCTCGAGGAGCTTTCGAGACCGCTCCCGCAAAGCCTTCGGGTGTAAGGCCCGGCAGTCAGGGCACGACTTCGTGTCGTGGTCTCGGCCGAGACAGTAGAGACACTCTAAGTGCGGGTCTGTGATCGACATCATTCGACCACAGACGTCGCATGGCTTGAAGCCGGGCATCCCTACCGACACCTAGGAGTCGAGATGACTCGAAAAGAAACAGTGAAAAAATCACCAAAAATTTAGTCAAAAATTGACTAGGGCACTGCTCTTCCCGGATCTGCGCTTACTGGCGCGGAAAAAAGAAGAACTGACGTCAGCGCGCAGGGGCGGCGTCTAAGTACTGCCCGCGACATCATCCCGGCGATCACGACGCCAACGACAGACGCGGAGCCGCACGACGCCGCCTACCGACGCGCAAGGGTACTGCTACGCAAAAACTTTCCGGATCCAGCCTGACGCCTGGGGATATTCTAAGGTAAGGAATCTGTCACTAACGTGTCTCTTTCAGATTTATAGTATCAACCTATGTGCCAGGATTAAAGTACATTTTCTTTTCAAATAAAAACATTGGCTGGACTGTCACTTATCAGTTGTAAATGCTTGATTGGGTTCCGAGTCTCCACCCCCACACCGTCTCCCTGAGTAATATTTTGACCGCTCTGCCCCTCTATCCTGAGAATCAAGTGGTAAGGAGGTGTATTTGGTGTTCACATTTAGGACCAACAGTAAAGTAAGTCCCAGGATGACTGATGCAAAAGACTCATCACCACAGCTTGAGCTCAGTAGCCCTGGGAATATCATAAGATGTAGGGTGAATATTGGTTACTGTCAATTGATAAGCCTAACTAGTCATTACAACACTGACTGTTGAATGGGGGACAAGGTGCTGGCACCTGAGTATTAATGGTGGCTGCTAAATGCATCAGAGGTGATTCAGTACTTTTATGTTAGAGAACATTTGTTAAGTGCATGTACACCAAAAAGGTCTCTTGGCGCTGATTAAACTGTTTCATTATTGGAGCCATGACAGCGCTGCTGGACACTATACACCATGTGGCGCCATTTACCTGTCAGCCTAAAATCGCTATCTTAAGTTAAGTCTGACTTCTCTGTGCCAAGCTACCAGAGGGTGAGCATAGATTAATTTAGGGTGTGCTGTGACTTACCCAGACTAAGATTGTGGTTCCTGCTTGGACAGGGTACATACCGCTGCCAACTAGAAACCCAATTTCTAACAAGAACCAAGCTGTAACTGGAGCAAGACAACAGAGGAGTAGTACAGATGAGGACTTGGCAAACAGCTTAATAACAAACGGTGGGGGAGGGGCAGGTAGAAGAGAGGACAAAAAGTGATGGATTGAATGATTTAATTCACCTCTGCCACAGGGACATAGTGATAACCAACAATTGTGATTAATTCAATATTCTTTTCATTACTTTATGCTCTTAGGTAGAAGAGTGCAAACAAAAGAGAAAGTGTGATGTGAAGTGGACCAGGCGAGGAGCACACCTTTTAAACCACTGAGCTAGCACCATCCCAAGCCCAAAACATGGATCACATCAATGGAGTAAAAGGCTAGTAAGAAGCACACAATAAAAACTGAGAAAAGGGAAAAAACTGCAAGAAGCCGGATTGGGAAAGAGCATACCTCGTAAGTCGTGAACCAGGCAAAGGTCACTTTGTTCCTATCATGAGGTGGACCTGGGCTTGAGCAGGTCAATCGATTACAGGGTTAGACAAATGGTGCAGAAATTGACAGCTGCGCTTAGCAAGGAGAGTTTGAGGAGCTGGGGTAGGATGATGTCTACATAGGATCAGACCAGGTTAGGAGCAGGCTCAACACATTTCCAGTGGAGTAAAGAGTCTGATCAGAGTCGAGACTGGCAAGCAGCGTGCTAGAGAGGAAGAAAAGGTCAGAAGTGTGTCAATGGAGGAGCATGCTGGGAGAAATGAGCCTGTGGAGGAGGGGCTGACCAAAAAGGAATACACAGTAAGAGCGGGAAGGCTGAGAAATACCCAGTCAAGGATCAGGCAAGGTGGGTATCAACGGAGAAGTGATTTGGGCAAGTATGATGCCAATAGAAGTCTATGTAAGGCAAAGATGGCAGCAGTGGAGGAGCAGTCTTATCCAGGAGTGTCAGTGAATGAGAGAAGCTTGCCAGGCAACAAGCACATCATCCAAAGTGAGCGACAACTCAATAATTTTCCCAAGTGCTCGGCCCTGCAATCATGCATTTTTAAACAGAAGGGTGTTTCTGACTGTCAGATTATGGGGTCCAGCACTACAGTGTTGCTTCGGAAAAGTGTAATTTTGCTATGTGCCAACTCAACAGTTTGGCAGTCATCCTGTTTGTAAGGAGGTGGATTAGACTAAACAACTAGGAAAATTATTGACCAACTGGTCCCTTTGTGAGGGCAAACGTAACAGAGCATGCACTCACATAGCTAAGTCTGTGACAGGCAGGTCCCTCTAAAAATTCATTAGTGCGAAGGTACAGTCCGACATACTGGGCCCTGTGGCAAACTGGTGCTTTTGAAAGTCCAGAAGAAATGGAAGACTTTTCTTAATAGACCTGCAGAGCACCTCTACAGCCACAGTATATACATGCTGATTGCAAACAGGAGTCTGCCTCGACAAGAGTATCCATTGCCTCTAAATGTCTACTAGAGGTGGGGGACAGTCAAATGTACCATGGCTCAGGTCAGGCAGCTCTCTAACTCCGGCAGGGCTGGGGAGAGTCGCTAAAAGATTTCTTCAATTCAAATACACTGTCCTACTCATGACATGGTACTCTCTTTATGAAATATATAAAAATGCATCTTAACTTTACATACGGAGCAATATCTGGAGTCAATTGTGAAGGTCTGGGCCGGGTCCTAAACATAATTAGGTATTGTCAAAGAGAGGGATAATAGATTGGACATTTTCACAGTGGATGCTTGATAGAAAAAGGTTTGGCTCGCCCTCAGTGAGGGACACTTGAGTTACATTGGATTCACTGACAGTAAGGGACAATGATCATGTATTTGTTAGTGAGGGCAGAGAGCTTGTCAGCGCCCCAAGAAATCCACTAAGCATGAGCTCAGAGTGCAGGAGTTACCCACTTTTGTGTAAAAGCTCAGCCATTGGATGGGTGAAATGTTCTGCTTACTGGAAAGGGAAAACGGGTAGAAGGTGCAGTAAAAAGAGAATGTAATTGAAATTCATAAATCGCATCTATTTCCCCAGGCAGGCGTTGTCCTGGTGCCAAGAAATAAGGCCCGGAGAAATGGATGTTCATTGAAAAGCCCTGTTTTGATTAAATTCTAAAAATCAAATAGTTGGATTCTGAAGTGATCTCAGGATGAAGCTCATTCCAGATTTTGGTGGCGCTATTGTAGAATGATCTCCGGCCTAGATGTGCTTTTTTAATTCTGAGAAAAGACACCAAATAGGCAGAAGTAGATCAAAGCTCATGTGAAGGAACATAGAGAGTAATGTACAACTTAATGTCACTCAAAAGCCCCTTGTGAGATCTGAAGAAGGACTTAAAATGAATTCACTTTTGTTTCGGAAGCCAGAGTAGAGAACATAGCTGTCTAGATAAAGATTGGTGCAGAGGGATGTCTCGCAACAGTCTAGCAGTGTTACTTTGAATGAGCTGCAGTCATTTAAGCAAAGTGGAGGTGAACCCAGTGTAGAAAGTTACAGTAGTCCAGGCATGGCACAATCACCGACTGAGCAAGTGTTTTTCATGCTGCTCCATTGGAAGAAAGGGTAATAGAGTGTGAAATAGTCAAAGTTAGTAAATACAATTAGCAGTAACTTTGATTTGAGCACATACAGTGAGATTGCAATCAATGATCACAAGATCTTTTGCAGAGTCCACAGGCATCAGAGGTTGACCCAGCTTCACCGGCCACCAATTGGAAGGCCAAATAGAAATGGACCCACCAAATATGAGGTCCTCTGTTTGTTCCCCATTTGATTTCAGGGAGGATGTGGTTATCCAATAGGAAATTTTTGCCATGCATTGCATAAAACTATCTGCTGTGTTTTGAATTTTGTTGCACAATGAATATAATGCTCAGATCAATATTGACTATATAGCATACTACTGTCCTTTAACCCACCCAGTCAGGTGGTGAGTGTTCATTCAGCTGTTCAGAAGCAGCAGTTCTCCAAGGCCTGATAGTTATAAAGAAAGTCCTGTTCCACAACTCGAATAGGGCAGAAAAACATCATGCTGTGATCACCAAAGCTGGCTAACTGTCAATATTCTGTACCAATACATGGGATATCAAATTCACACACCATCACAGTAGGACACACCTAATTTTCCTAGACGTGGAACTCTACAATAGAAATGGGAGATTACACAGCAAACTATATCGCAAGCCAACAGCTTGTAACGCTATTCTGCACGCTGATAGCTCTCATCCACCCAATCAGATTAGGGCCATCCCCTATGGAGAATTTACCAGAGCGAGGAGGAACTGCAGTGAAGACACGGAGTTCCTCTTTTGCTTAAGCACTATGAAAACCAGATTCAAAGCAAGGGGTTACAACCCATCACACATAAGTAAAGCTGAACAACGAGTCCTAAAACTATCAAGGAGAGACACACTAAAAGAAAAGAGCAGAAGGAAAACATCCAACCAACCAGTCAGACTGGTAACCAACTACAATGAAATGACGAACAGCTTAGTGAAAAGCATGAATAAGCATTGGAATATCCTTAGAGCAGACAAATCACTTGAGGGCTTCACCACTCACAGACCCCAAATCACATACAGAAGAGGGAGGACTCTGAGAACTATTCTTAGTCCCACTGTCCCCAATGCCAAGAAAGACAGTAATTGGCTCACACAACACTCACTGGGTTTCCACAAATGTGGCTCATGTGGAGTATGTAGGTGGGCATCAGACAACAAAAAAGTTTTCACCAGACAGGATGGACACGAGTTTGTGATTAGACAAAACATCAATTGCATCTCAAAATATGTGGTGTACGTCATTGAATGTAAATGCAAAAAACTGTATGTGGGCAGCACCATTAGAATGTTAAAGGAACGAATCAGTGAACATGGTAGGGCACTGATACAATGTAATGACAAGTATCTCATGGCAATTCATGCCATGGAGTGTGAAGCACAGGGGGCCCACAAGCAATTCTCGTTTTTTGGGATTGAAACAATTCCACTGAATCAGAGGGGGGGTAACAGGGAGCTGAAACTTCGTCGTACAGTGGCAACTTGCATTATGCGACTCAAAGTGGTGGAATGTGGCTTGAACACGGACCACGAGATGCAATATTTCCTAGGAGACTAAGCTTCCAGATGTGGGGTCTTAGTTACATGGTTACAAGTACTCGAAACATAGCTGTGTTTACAATTGTACTGTGATTCATGCTTGCTGGGATACCTCAATACTGAATGGTAGCACATGTCCGGTACTCTAACACATGTGCCTCCTACTGTTCTTCTCGATCATCTACACTTGAATTATGTAGGATGTATTCAGGTTCTCGAATATTACTTATATTATGTATTCTGATTTTGTTGTTTGTACCCACATTGGTGATAGACCTGGTGGTCATATTATTTGTACACCCAGTATAACCATGCATAATGTTGTAAATTTGAGGTATGCGTAGAGACCGTGATTCTGGTGGTCCTTACTCTTATTTTTCTGTTTCCATACTTTTCCCTCAGACACACCCCTACTCCCGTGCCCGGGGTTCTTGTAATTTTAAAATATGTTTACCCTTCACCTATTACATTTTTGACGCCATGCAACCCATCCGTTAGTATGCCTGTGTCCATCACTATAGCACCTCCATCGTTAAGTGCACAGGCCCTACCTCTTTGAACACCTCTGCCCTCTCTATTGTACGTGCATGTTTCACACCGCCTCTCTTATTGTCTTTGAATATATTATATGGCATTCCTCTGCCGTGTCGCATTTATCTTCACAGGCGCTCTCGCCTTCAGCTAAGTACTCCCTAGTCGCGACACATTCATCATTACATACAACATTTTTCGAGCCGTGATGGATCATTAGTAACTGTAGTGTCACTTTTTTCGTGTGTGGCATCACCTTTGATTGTACTTTTAGATTCAGCATTAATCGTACGCATTTCAATATTAATAGTTTCAATTTTATCAACAATTATTAGGGTTCTGACTTTGGCTATACATTCTCTGGAATCATTTCCATGAGTCTTAAATTTATAGTCAGACTAGTTCCAGGAAATATGGGCTGCTACTGCTCCCCGTTTTCGTTCTAGTTTTCGAGTCCGCAATCGATTCCCAAAACGCAACAGGCAACTTCCGGTAAACTTGGGACGCTTCCAGAGTTTATGTTCTAGTCTTCAGGAGACCTCGCCTACTTAGAGACCTCACGTTGTTAGAACATCACTTCCGGGTTATCCAGGAACCGCAGAATGGCGTGGTCAGCGTACTCACTGTCTCCGGTAAGTGAAGCTCATGGGGCAGGCTACCTTTGAATCAGAGTTCCCGCATGGGGGTTTCTGACCCCATTCTCTGTTTCTTTTGTATTACAGATATCTGTACTCGGCATCTGATCTACTCCTCAATCATCGCTAGCTAGATTTCCGATAGCGCTTTACCTAAACAGGTGATTTTGCTATCAAAACCCCTTTCAGTTTCTGGCGCAGTCTTGTTATTACAAGCTTGACACAGGGGCGGGCTACTCTTCACTTGTAGAGCTCCCGTATGGGGGTTTCTGATCTACTGTTATATGATATTCATTTCAGATATCGGCACTCGGTATCTGGAGTTTTGTGTATATGTATTTAACTTTACTTTCAAGATTATTAACCTAATCAGGTGAGATTCGGGCGCTGCCCCTTGCAGCTACTGGTGCTATACATGCTTACGTAGAGTTATCTTTCTACCAGCCCTTAATTGTGCTATACTTCTGGCCCCCTATTTTTCCAGTCAGGACTTAACGTTCCATTTGAAGCTACGGTTATATTTTCCATTTGACGTCCGTCACAAGGACTATAGATCAGGAGGATCTACTTACACCACACCAGCTGGGACGGAAGTACAACCGGCAGAGAGGTGAGAGTCCTTTCTCACCTTCTCACAACCACTCCAAACCACCTCTATGCTAATGATCTGCATTCTGACACATTCCTTTGTTCTTTTTTCGTACTCAGACATTCAGTCTAGCAAGTTTGCCAGAAGGTAGGACTATCTCATCATGTTCTACACCGCCTAATCCATGACTCGCCCAGGATATGTTCCCTAGATCTCTTTCCAACAGAAGATCATAGCCACCTAATTTTTTTTACTTATCACTGATTGTTCACAGTAAAGTATACTATTGCATGTCTTCTCAAACGCACTCATGTTCTTTCGTTTACCCCCAGGGATTAGTCTCCCTGTCGTTTGCAAGCATGCTCACCCGTTTGCATGCAGAGCATGACCAGACGCACTCCATCACATGCTGTTACTATAGGAAGAGAATTTTCTTTCTCTTCCAGTTTCTTGTTTCTCTCCGCTTCGTTCTCTCTTTTCTCTACTTACCGGCCTAACAATGTTGCGGTTTCTATTCCCACCAACCAGGGGTACTCAAGAAATTCATATGCTAAGAGGGTCTTGTATTACCATCTTTTGACCCCTTAGGTGCAGTGTGTTAAGAACACACAACAGATTACGTTTCTCTGATTATATGGGCACCTGTTTGCTGACGCTTGTTTGTCACTTAGGGTTCTCACCCAATGTTAAATCATGGTATGTAACAAATTATCCAGTTTGTCTGTTAAGGATACATTATGTCCCATTGTACATCTTTTCAGCCCTGAAGAAGTCGTGGGGTACTTCCCGAGACGAAACACGTGTTGGCTGGGCAACCGTTCAGGAATAAAGAAGATATTACAATCACGATCACTCTGTTCTGATGTTATTGAATTTATATGTTTTTCTGATTTCTATATACAACTGTACACTATATTGAAAGAAGTATTTGGTATTTTATAACGTGTGCACAGGGTTGCTGTAATTATTTGTTTGACCTTTGGTCTTTCTCCAAGGGGGGCTTAGGGGTTCTCCCTCACCTGTTGCACCGTCTCACTTTGCATATGACATACTATACGCACACTGTTTTGGCACCATTTCCTACCACATCTAAGTAACCCCCCGTCTTTCGTGTCTTTTCACTGAAATCGAACCCGTCTGACTTTCAATAGTGCCTCAAGCACCAGAAACTGGCTTATTTTGTGTGACCTCATCTCCCTGGGTTGGTTCAATTAAAGCCAGATGGCCCAGGCAGATGGACGAGGCAAGGTCTGTATAAAGACTAAGCGGCCCACAGCTGACCTCGGCCAGAAGCCTTTTGACCATGGTTTGAAAGGTCACACAGCCAATCCTGTAGAGCAAGAGTCTGCAAGCACGTGTGGCATTGAAGAGCAGGCCCTGTCCAATTTTTGTCAAAATGGAGGTACCCAACAAAACGTCTAACTCACTTACAGTTCATTTAAAAATATACATTTTATGTAATAATTTACATCCCTGGTTTAATTCATTTGTTCGACAGTTCCATAAGTTATTAGCCATATTTATTGTTTGTATTTTATGCGCATTTATCAATGCATATTTTTGTCATTGAAAAAAATGACATTGCAACTAGTAAATGTTCACATTTATTTAACCAATAAATGTACACAACACTTAAATGGACGCTTAAATGGACACCTCTCGATCAGGATTCCGTGCCAACCACAGCACTGAGACTGCGTTGATAGTCGGCACAGACGACATCAGAACACTCCTCGACTGTGGAGAAATGGTGGCCCTGATACTCCTCGACCTCGCCGCTGCATTCGACAGTCTCCCAGAACACCCTCATCAACAGACTCTACAACATAGGCATACGGCAAGACGCCCTCAAGGGGATCGCCTCCCCCCTTACAGGATGCACACAGAGCATCCAACTGCCTCTCTTCACCTCCGCACCCAAAGACGACATATGCGGCATACCACAATGATCATCCCTCAGCCCCACCCTGGTTCAACCTCTACATGATCCCCTTCGGAGACATCATCAGATCCCACGGACTCAACATAATCTCCTACACAGATGACACTCAACTGATCCTCTCCCTCACCGAGGACCTGGCCAACGCCAAAAATAACTTCTGCAATGCCATGACCAACGTAGCCAAACAGATGAGAGACAACTGCCTCCAATTCAACTCTGACAAAACTGAAGTACTGATCTTCGGGAAGAACACTTCCACATGGGACCACAGCTAGTGGCCTGCAGAACTCGGACACACACCCACACCAACTGACCACGCATGCAACCTCGGCATCATCCTTTACAGCCAACTGACCATGAAACAACAAGTTAACTCAGTCGCCTCCTCCTGCTTCCACACACTATGTATGCTCGGCAGAATATTCAGATGGATGCAACCCAACACCAGAAAGACCGTCACTGAGGCCCTCGTCACCAACCATCTCGACTACGGCAATGCCCTCTATGACAACATCTCCATCCAGCTCCTCAGATGATTCCAGACCGTACAGAATGCTGCAGCCGGACTCATCCTGGCCCTCCCAAAATGAACCACATCGCCCCCCACATGAGAGATTTCCACTGGCTCCCCATCCTGAAATGATGCCATTTCAAGATCCTCACGCACGCCTACCAAGCCCTCCACGACCTAAGACCTGCCTACCTCAACCATCGACTGAACTTCCACCAACCCACTAGACACCTTCGCTCCACTTCACTTGCACACTTACCCTATAACAGTCGCACCCGCATCGGCGGCTTCTCCTGCATCGTAGCTAAGACCTAGAACGACCTTCCCCTCCAGCTCCGTACGGCCCCCTCACTGGCAGACTTCAGAAAGAGACTCAAGACCTGGCTCTTCAATGGAGACACATTGCCTAGATACCCCTATGGGTGACAGAGCTGCACTTTACAAATGCTGATTGATTGATTGAAATGTCTCCAAACTTTTTGTGTGCTAAGTAGCCTTATACTATAAAACAACTTCCTTGCCTGAAAGAATTGTAGCGCTAACACATGTGCACACTTTCCGCTAATTAAGCATCATTATGTATTAGCATCCTTTTGCTATTTCTACGTGCTGCTCACAGGAGCAGCTGGTGTCAGAGAAAAGTGGCAGGGCAGGCAGGGGGGATTGGGACGACGATGACAATAACACATGGAGAAGAAAAAAAAAGAACTTACCTGGCTCGTTGCTGCTCTTCTGCTCCTCTGGCTCCACTGCAGCACAGGCTGTGGCTTCCAAACACTGCTACTGCCAAAGCAGATGTTGCTCTCCTGATGTTGGCAGCATGAAAGAAGCACTGAGATTGGCCTGAGCGCCCTGGATTTACGCGTCCACGGGGACTGAGAGCTTGTGTCTTTTTTTGAGTTTTATATAGCGCGAACTAGACCCGAGAAATCAGGTATCAGAGCGCTTTACATGAGCACCAGTTTCGTTACAGAAGGACACATTCATTTTTGTTAGGCACGGGGAGATTAAGTGATTTGTCTGCTGTCTCCAACCCGGCAACGCAGCTCGGATTGGAGATATCTCAGTGCGCATGTCGGTTTGGCCCGCCTAAGACCGCTGGCCAAACCCTCATGTGCACTTAGCATCTGTGCCCACTACTCCTCCCATGCCCGTCATAATGATGGCCCCATCCCTAGACTCGGCCCTATGAGGAAAAATAAAATGATAATATACCTGCAGGAGTGGCTGGTGTGTGGGGAAAAGTAGTGGGGCAGTGCAGGCAGGGGGTGACGACAATAACTACACATGAAGGAGAAAAAAAACGTAACTTCCGCCCGCCTCATCGCCGCTTTTCTGCTCCACTACAGCACAGGCTGAGGTGCCCAGACACCCCTATGGTCAATCCAGACGTTGCTCTCATGCTGTTTGCAGCATGAAAGAAGAGTTGGGATTGGCCCTAGCACCCTGCATTTGCACTCCGATGGTGACTGGGAGCCTGTTCCTGCTGTCTACAAACCGGCAACGCAGCTTCGGTCGGAGACATCTCAGTGCGCATGTCAGTTTGGCCATCCTAAGATGGCCGGCCAAACCCACATGCGCACTTAGCAGCAGTGCCCACCACTCCTGCTATGCCCGACATCACGATGGCCCCGCCATCTAGAGTCGGCCCTATAAAGAAAAATAAAATGATAATAAACCTGTGTCATTATCATTTTATATTACAAGTTTTGCAACTGCTGGCAGGGGCGACGTTCCTCCGCCATAGCAAAGGAGCTGCTGCTGTAAACCTGTGTCATTATCATTTTATTTTACAAGTTTTGAATAAGCTGGTGGGGGGGGGATACTTCTCCGCCATAACAGAGGAGCCGCCGCTGGCAGCTCATCTACACAGCTATTAACTTGGTGATTGTGAATGGCACCATGGAGACAAACGCACAAGAAGATAATTTCCTTGGCTTTTTCGTTTTAAAAATAGAAATAGGAAACAGATTGTTTTCTGTTGGTACATATGTGTAAAAATCTAGAAAAAAACTATCAACCTTAGTTAGAATTTATCTTGCAAACACTCAGCGCCTTTGCCTGCTATTTATTTTCTCTCATAGTGAACATAATGAGGTCCATGATCCACTCCCTCCCATCGCCCCCGCTAACACAACATTGAGGTTAATAAATTCATCTGAAATATCCAACACTCTCAGGCTATAATCTCAGAATGGGCATGCATACTATGAGATACTCTTATAATAAGGGAAACATCAGAAAATGTATATGCTGCTCGACGTGCTTCCTGTAAACCCTGCATGCGGTTCTGCCATCACCTCTAACCTCATCATGTTGTTTATTTGACTGCAGTGAGCGCGTGGGGTGAGACGCGGACGTTAAGTAGAAGTGACGTGCGGTATTTGCTCCTCCCCCAGGGGAATTGTACTTTATATAACGAGCTCAGAAACATACGTTTCTGGCCGGCAGCTGATGCACACAAGTAGCCGTCGCGATTACGCCTGTCTCTCCTTTAATTTCCCATTTGTTTCCTGCTCAAGCCTCTCGCCTTACTAATTAAGTCTCTATCAGAACTTAATAAAGATGAAACACGCCAATGATTTTGCAGCATTACATAAATGAAGCATGAAGGAGAGGGGCTCTTGGGCAGGCATGAGTTGTCGATAACTATTTCTAGAACATACTCATTTGGCGCTTTCGAAGGACACCCTGAAGAACACTCGGCCACGTGTTCCGCCATTTGCAGCAGAACATCTTACGTTTCAGCAGCGCTAATCAGGGCGGGGTGACTAACAGCTGCTCGACACTGTGGCAATATCAACCTGTTACAGAGGCCGTGTGCTCAATATGTGTGAACCCAGTGCAAAATGAACTTTCCCTCATGTGCATATTAAAACTTGTCTTATTTGACTTTCACTGGACTATATAAATATGTTCATACCATTTTAGTTTTTCCACAAGTAGCAATGATTATGCTCGTGTGTCATTGGTGATTCTGCTAAAAGCATGCAGAAGTCAGTCAACTATTTAGTTGACTTAATTTACTAGTTTAGTATTAGAGAAAGAAGCTTTGCCAAGAATGAGAAATGTATTTCATTTGCATGCATTTATTTGATAAAATGTGGCGTGCAATCATGTCATGAGATTATTTGCACACACTGATTTGTACTACAACTATTGAATTTTATGTCAAGACCGGAGGCTCATATTATGCTTTCTAATCTTGCCTTTATGTAAATAGCAGCCAAGATAAACATATAAAAACTACAGTTCCCAGAAGGCCAAACGTCAGGTTGACCAATGGGAGAGAATGGAATCAACAACAACAACCAATGAACATCCAGTCTCAGGTATAACGATAGCTCTGACTGCGAACAGCCCTCGTTTCTTGCTGCTCGCAGTCAAGATAAGTTCTAGCTATCATTATTACTATCTTTATCATATGGTATTATTCACTTGTTTATTATTTGAGCGTTTATTGTTGTTACATTCATTCGCGCTGTGCGCTTCCTTGTTCTGACTGCTTTTGTGTTTCTCATGCGTTTTTTCCCCTCTGCTTTGAGCGCTCCCGGTCGCTCGCGCGCGTCAACGGTTTTCTCGACGCGAGGCGGCCATTTGCTGTCGTTCAATCTCCTCAGTGGCCCGTTTCTGAAGCGCTTCCTCAACGCATCTTCAGTCGGTGCTTCGTTTTCAGCCTGAGACTCTGTTCTGGTTTGAGTTCTGCCTCTTGGGGTGTGGCTATCTGTTTCCCGGTCAGCTCTCTTCTTGGCTTCCCGCCCACTGGGTGGTGCTCCTTCCAGGCTCTTTCTATTAACCCTTCACTGCCTGTTTTGTTTTCCTTTTCACATTGCCACAGCTATGGAGCTTGATAGCTCTCAGAGTTCTGGCTTACAAAACGAGGAAGGGGAGGCATTTAAGAATGACCTGAATGTTTTTATTAACTCATCTGTTGAGCATGCTGTTGAAGCATCAATGAAGCGTTTTTCCAAAGACATGGAAAATTCAATGTTGTCACTTATGTCCAAAGCTTTGGCCCAATCTGCGGGGGATAGCAGAAAAAGGAAGTTAGTACCTTCCAGCACTAAAGGTGATTTTTCTATTGCGCCACGAATGTTGAATGAGGTTTTCCCTCACAAGGTTGAGGACTTGGTGCCTCCCAGGCCTCCTTCTAAGGAGGGGATTTCTGTTTCTGATGGCAAACGTAAACATAAAACTAAGCATTCTGAGGTACCTGAGAAGTTGAAAATTTCCCAGATTTTGGACACTGATGATGATCTTGGTGACGCAGATGATTTGTTTGACAATGATGCCAATGATCCTTCTCCTCCGTCTAAGACAGCTAAAACTGATCCATTTTTCTCCAACCCCATTCTGGATGTGTCGGGTACTCCCATGTTTGATCCTACCACAATTCGTCACCCAAATTCCACGGAATGGTTTCCCATTTCACATGTTGGTGATTACATTTCAGCTAGACTGCGTTTACCTTTGGACAAATCCACCAGGTCCAAACTCAAATCGGAATGGCCTAAACCTTCCCTTTCCTCTAACATAACTAGTATTCCGACTATTGATCAGCCTTTGCTGACCTTCTTTTCCAAATTTTGGAAAGACCCACGCAAGGGTGTGGACAAAGCTTGGTCTACTTGTCAGGACAAGTTGTTGGATGTGGTTGGTCCTTTAGCCCGTATTTTTGATATGGCGGAATCCGCCCGTTTAGACGGCACAGATCTGGATCCCCATGATATA
This sequence comes from Calotriton arnoldi, assembly GCA_963921515.1. Taxonomy (NCBI): domain Eukaryota; kingdom Metazoa; phylum Chordata; class Amphibia; order Caudata; family Salamandridae; genus Calotriton; species Calotriton arnoldi. The sequence goes on from CAWUFW010021663.1 coordinate 69,869, forward strand.
TCCCTATGGGTTCAAAGAGCTTTCTGTCTTCTTGGCAATGCCAACTCAGCTATTACCCATGAGTGGCGCAAAGGCCTCTTAATAAAGTTGGATCCCAAGTTGGCTAACTTGGCTACTTTGGATCCCAGTATCAAGGCCGATGGCCTCCTTTTTGGTGATTCTCTGGTAAAAGACCTTAGCAAATTTGTCACAACTTTTGCGTCCATTCTGAGATCAGCGATTGGTCCAATGATAATGTATTTCGAATGTTTTATTGCAAACCTGTCATTTCTGCTGCTTCTGTAGTAGTTGATATGCTTTGAACAAGCATAATATGAGCCTCCGACCTGGACATAAAATGTAGATTTTCCTAATAGGTTTTGACGGAAAGTCTTAATTTTTTATTAAAGACACGGAGGCGAGTATTATCACGCTGCAACACTGTTTAATGTGTTTTCTCCCTCCCTACAGGGACTCCAGCTTTACCACCCACTTCTTCCTGATGGGATCCAGTGTCCTCGAAGGGATCTTGCTCCGGTACGTAGTGTTTCCTCGTGTTCTGCTGAACCTCCATCTCTCGCTGCTGCTTCCAGGACGACTCTGTTGGACTTCAGTCAAGACCTTTTTGCTTGGACTTTGGCTTTATGTATTTTTATTGCTATTTTTCCTTTAGTTATGGACTCTACTTAACTTGCTCGCCGAAGAAAAGAGGGCTGTTCGCAGTCAGAGCTATCGTTATACCTGAGACTGGATGTTCATTGGTTGTTGTTGTTGATTCCATTCTCTCCCATTGGTCAATCTGACGTTTGGCCTTCTGGGAACTGTAGTTTTTATATGTTTATCTTGGCTGCTATTTACATAAAGGCAAGATTAGAAAGCATAATACTCGTCTCCGTGTCTTTAATAAAATTAAGACTTTCCGTCATAACTTATTAGGAAAATCTACATTTAACCTCGGGGACAGAGTCTTGATGCTGACCAGTAGTACATAGAAGGGCAATTTTAGGTCTCACCTAAGAGAGCGTGCATCTACTGTCGCTTGTGAGCGATATTGTATACTACAAGGTGCTTGGAACCATTGCTTACCATTCGGTGGCTTCATTGTCGCCCCCATTTGCTGCCTCCTTGGCCAGCGTGTGCCAGTTTTACTTGCTCTTCTTTCGTTTGGAGCATGGACCAAGTAAAGATTGCTTCATTTTGATTAGTGTCCTACCGCTGCACATGCTAAGATTCTGCTACTATTTTTATTTCTTCTTTCTTGTTGTTTGTGTTGTTTCTTCCATGTTGCTTTGTTCTTCCCACTCCCTATTGTCTGTGTTGCTTCTTCCCTCCTACCATCCTTTTATTAGTATTTCTTCTACCATCACGTTGTTTGTGTTTGCCCACCACCTGCCATATGAAAAAAAAAAAGTGCTATGACATGACCAGCAATGGCCTTGTCATAGCGTTTTGTTTTGTCTTTCCGTTATCTGTGTTGCGTGTTCTATCCCATACTTTCTCTCGTTGTCCATGTTGACCACCCTGACCCACCATAAGAAAGAAAAAAAAAAGTACTGTGACCTCGCTTGCGCTGGCTGCAGCACAGCACTTTTTTTCCTAACTTTTAGCCATACCGCACTGCTCTAGAACATGCCTAAAAGACATTGGCAAAGCCAATAGCTCTCGCCTAGGCAAGACCTACTAGCTATGCCCATGCATGTTCACAAACTGTGGTAGAGAGCTGTTATGAATGACAAATTGTCTAAATAAAGTGTCCTTCATTTTGATTTTTTGTATTCAAAATGAAAATATGTGATTTTCTGTTCTGCTCCTCTCCACAAAACTTGAAAACATATAGAGGCATAAATAAGCATTCACATGCATACGTTTGCTATTTCACAGAAAGGAGAACCAGCCTTGATCCACGGCTACAACTACTGTGTTCTTAGAACCTACGCCAAGTGTAGCAGTAATAATGATGCATACATGATAACTTGCCACTGTTAGCTTAGTTAATTAGTTTGACAACGAGGAACATAAACGTACTTATCAATGAACACTGAAGTTACAGCAGATGCAAGCTAGTAACCACGAAGATGATCTCCCATTTTGCAGAGAATCAACACAGTGAGGTTGACATCAAATGGAGAATAAATGAACATCTACATTTACATGAGTTAACATTCTATTATCACACTTGCACTATTCATTAGAAAACAATACTGGATTTTCAGACTATGCACCGACAAACAGGATCAATCATGATATATCATGGATATCTCCATAGTAACTTTCATAATTAAAATAGTCTTATTAACAAGGTTCTCACTATAAAACACACCACCACCATGTCCCCTAGCAGCTTATACCTTATCTTTGTCGGGCAACACAATGATTAACAGGCCCATATCTTTATACATGATTCAGTCTATTATACCTTATAGATACCATCATCTATTGCTTCCTGTATGTTGTCTAGGTAATAAAAATTAAAATGGCCTTTCATCATATTTTTTCTCTGGGGTAAACCATTCCTCCAATGTACCAATTCTTAAAGACATTGTTACACAGGCTTACAACCTTCACAACATGGGCACATTTTGCCACCTTTATAGCGTTTAGCTCACAATAACTGAAACATTGTCTCTAATAGATGGATTGGATTCATGCTGTCCTTCCCCTATAACCAAGACATCACAGTGACTTTGTTATTTCCAATTTGATGCACATTTTAGGCCCTTCTCAGGTTGACACAATCCTGTCTAGTTGTTTATATTGGATTTGTTTTGTCTGTGCTCTCAATCATATGTGACATCTGCTCTTCTTCCAAGATATGGTGTTTGCATGTTTTACTCAATGAGGTCTAGTCGCTGAAGTCATCATGTGCTAACATTTCATGTCAGCTTCTTCTCCTATCCTATTGCTCACCAACTTTAAGCTTTCCTTTGACCATGTAAAGCACTCCTCTGCCAATTGGTTAGGTTTGTGCTATGGAAACACCATATAAATACATATTCATATTCATGTCTCCACCCTGAATCAAATACATGATGACTACAGTCATACAAAGGTGGTATATTTTTCCTTTAGTTTTCATTTTCTTTAGGGTTTTTCTTAAATGCTCCAGTCACCCCATGGCATCCCCATTTAGTGAGCACTAAGGTGCTCACCAGTAGGAGGGCAGGTACAAGCATAGTCTTGAGTACTATCCAAACTATATTCTGTTTTATTGACCCATTGCAGAACAAACACAGATGACAAAGCCTTGGATATGAGGAAGTCATTAGAACAATTGAGAGGGGTTAACCGGTTTTAGCCGTCTGACTGATAGGGCTTTTGTCTGACACTTCTTCTAAGATAACAAGATGTACCAGAAGGAAATGGTGAAGAGACTCATACTCAAAGATTTCCTGAATTTAACGCAGTAATTCTCAAGTAGGAAGGTAGAGTCAAAGTCAAAAGAACTTTATTCGGTTTAAAAAAAAAAAAAAAACATAAAAGTTTGTAAAATCAACATTACAGTTTAAAATTGCAGTGGTCACTTTACATAGCAGCACAAGGGGTAATTCATATAATTAAATTAATTAAGAGGTAAAAGGAAAAACAATACGATCCTTAAAATCAATCTTTAAAAAGAAAATGTGTTCTATATTACAAGCATTTAGTGCCATGACAATATACAACTCCCTCCATAAAACTACACTAGTACTTGTATTTGGATTAAGAGAATTACACTTTTCAGGTTCAACTACAATAACTAATACCGTTTCCTAATAGCCATTGCAACTTTAATGTAGGAAGGTAGAGATTTCCAAAGGGAGTAGCTCTGGTAAGGTAGAGTGGCCTCTGAATATTTCATATCTGAATTGATGGTGAGACACCAGACTATTAGCTGACTTGAGGTTTTAAGTTGTTCGGGAAGGAACAAATGGTCTAGAGATTTATTTCTGTCATGATTTCGGATATGAAGTGTATTTTGAACATTGCAGAGATTTTTGAAGGAAGGAAGCCAGTGGAGAGATCTGAGAGCGGGGGTAATCTGATCATGTCTTCTCAGATCCATCATCATTTAAGCAGCCTGATTATTTCCTCTCTACAGCTTGGCTAATGAAACATTAGACAAGTCTGAGTAGAGACCATTGCAGTAGTCGAGTCAAAAACAGGACAACAGCGAGGATCTGGGGATTTACCCGTGAATAAAGTAGAAATGGCGGATGCACTTTTAATTGTTGCAGATGGAAAATGGCTGATTTACACATCACATTTATCTGTATGGGAAATCGTAGATCGTAGTTGAACAATCAAAAATCATACAAAGATTTTGGGCTTGGTTCGGAGGACTAGCGAAAGGGGCAAGTTTCCTTTGGCCATGAAAGGAAGGATGGGTTAATAGGACCAATGAACAACATTTCAGTACTTTCACCATTGAAGCACAGACAGTGAGAGATTGGAAGGATGGCTGGCATCGTCATAAATGTTCAAGTGGAGCTGTATATTGTCTACATATAATTGATACCCAAACTTATAGGAACCAAATGTGAATGTTAGGGGTGCAATGTATATGTGAAATAAGATGGAAGACAAGGTGGAGTCTTGGGATGCATCACAACAGATATTAGCTGTTTTAGAGAGGAATGGACTTATTTTAATGCGGTTGTGTAGGAACGGGATGGCCAGTATGACCTTAGGGGTAAGTAGTCCCCAGGGGCAGGTCATAGACCATGCCATGATCTCCCTTAGTTGGGGAGATAGTCTCAGATAAGTGTTGTGGTTGTTGCTTGACCAGGGCTCGCACCCTAGTCAACCAGTAATCCAATTTCTTACACTGGTGTTCAGTGGTGGGATTTTGTGCTTGTGCAGTGCCATACAGCAATTTTGTGTTACACTACCACCCCATGTAAATAATCTAAGACCAATTCGAGCTTAAACGCTTCCTGGTTGGCCTTTTTGATTTTTCAAATGTTCTCTCTGTCAGTTGTGCCTGTATCCACATCTACAAGTATGGCATTTGAGCTGGAAACCATGGAGTCCTACACTGTTGCCCAGCTCAAGGAGTACTGTAAAGACAGGGGACTTCCAGCCAAGAGCACCATCAGGATGGTGGAACTGCAAAAGGCGCTGAGGGCCTGGGCAGACGTCCACCAGTCACTTGCTACAGAAATTGAAGGAGATGAGGAGAAGGAAAGGCAAGGAGAGGATTGGGATCTCAGTCCAGAGAGGCAGCTTCCTGCTGAAGGGGATAAATTGACCCCTGATTTTGAGCTCCATGCCAGAGCAGGGAGCAGTTTATTTTCCTGCAACCTGACCCCAGAGGAGCTGGGGAAAAAGAGGGAGGAGAGAGAGTTCAGACTGGCGATGTGCAAGCTCAGGATGGAGGAGAAGAAGGCTGAGAGGGCCTTGGAGGAACAAAAAGTTGTGACTGGCTCATGAACTGAGTCTTAAGGAGCTGGACACCAAGGCCAGGCAGGTAGAGTCCAGCAGTGATGGTGGCAGCATAGCTACAGTGTCTGAAGGAGACAAGAAGGTCCACATACCCAAAGATCTGGTATCCAACAATGTGGTAGGGGATGACACAGACAAGTGGCTTGCCGCATATGAGCTAGCTCTAAAGGTACACAGAATTCCAGAGGGGCAATGGGGGGTGGCTTATGGAAACATGCCTCCAGTGCGGAGGGACACACTGCTTGCACTAGGAGTGGAGGACCAACCCAGGTATGCTCCCATGAAAGCCATCCTGGTCACCAAGTTTGGACTCACGCCATAAAAATACTGTCTCAGGTTCAGGGACAGCCAAAAGATGCAAAATCTGTCTTGGGTGGACTTCTTGGATTATGCCTGTAAGGAACTGAATGGCTGGGTGAGGGGCAGAAGGGTGAATGCTTATGTTGTGCTGCATAACGTAATCTTGAGAGAGAACATGCTCAGTACTTGTATTACAGAGCTGAGCCAGCACCTGGTTGACAGCAAGCTGACTGACCCCAGGAAGCTTGCTGAGGAGGCGGACCTCTGAGTCAGTATCAGAGTGTCCAAGAAGGTACCTGGGAGTGGCCCAAAGAAGGGTGGCTCAGGTTCGTCCCAGCAGAGTGAGGGAGAGGTTAAACATGACCCAGACAAGTACCAGTGTAAGGCAGGGGAAACAGGGGGGTAGTTCTGGGGGGCGGTGGCCCAGGGCACCCCATTCCCAACTCTGCTGCTTTGAGTGCTCCCAGTTAGAATACAAGCAGGGGGACTTGGCCTGTCCAAAGAAACCACCCACTTGTGGGGCCACTACAGGGATGGCCAGTATGACCTTAGGGGTAAGTAGTCCCCAGGGGCAGGTCATAGACCATGCCATGATCTCCCTTAGTTGGGGAGATAGTCTCAGACGGTGAACTTGTGATCCTCGAGGGTGGGAGTTGTCACTTCCACCAGGTGAAAGTGAATGGGGTCCCTGTCAATGCTCTGAAGGACACTGGGGCTAGCCAGACCATGGTAGTAGAAAGGCTGGTTTCCCCAGAGTAGTACATCGGCCAGGTGTGGAGAGTGACTCAGGCCCCTGGCAGGACCTTTTCTTCCCTATGGCCCTGGTATCCCTGGAGTAGGGTGGGGAGGTGACCCAGAGGAGAATCATAGTTAGTCCCCAGATGCCCGCAGACTCCATTCTGACAAATGAGTTGCCCCCGGTGTCAGAAGAACTAAGAGGGACAGCCTTCCAGGGTGGCCTGACAGTTCAGTTTTCTGGAGGTACTACTCCCAAGGGGAGGGTACGGGAGCACATATGTAGGTGGATGGTGAGAGAGGACTCAACCTGTTAGAAATGGGATCTCTAGTTGGCAAGGGCTTGCACCTTTGTCCAAGTAGGGACCCTTCTTCCTAGTCAGGGTAAGGGTGTTACACTCGTGAAGTAACCCCTAATCACCCTTGTGGTAGCTTGGCACGAGCAGTCAGGCTTAATTCAGAGGCAGTGTGTAAAGCATTTGCACATAACCAACAGTAATACAGTGTAAGCACTACAAACGGACACCACACCAGTTTAGAAAAATAACCAATTTTTATATACTTAAGACAAGACCAATTACGACAAAAATCCACAATACTATACTTTAAAAACGAATACTTGATAAGGTAACTTCTTCTTTGCAGGAATAGTCCAAAAACAAAGTTCGTACGAGTCGGTAGCTCCGTCCGAGCCTACCGCGATGCTGAGAACCACAGAGTCTAACAGTTCCAGCCGACCGCGTCGATACGGGCCAGCAGAGTCGTGCACAGACTCGGTCACAGTACCTTTCTCGTTGTGGCTGATACGGAGTGTACGAGCCGGTCGGCGTTTGTCGCGGTTGCGGTGCAAGACGGAGCGATGCAAGGTGCGGTGTCCCTCGATGCGGTGCAGGCTGCGGCTCGATGAGCGTCGTGTAGACGGAGTCGGTGAGTCCAAGGCGTGTGATGCAGGGTGAGACGATGCTCGATGCGGTGCTGACAGGTTGCGATGCAGGCGACCAAGCCGGAGTGCGGGAGCTGGCGTCGGACAGCGGTGCGAGTCGGAGAGGTGCGTCGCAGACGTGCGAGCTGTGCCCCAAATGCGGTGCGGTCACAACTCTTGAGCCAGTTGCAGCGACCGCGTCGGTCGGGTCCGGCTGGTTCAGTGAAGCGATGCGATGCGAACTGCGGTGCCCACAGGTCACGGTGCAAGCAGCGGCTCGGTGTTGGCGGCGTCGGACGTCGCCCACGGTGAGACCAGGGTTGCGATGCGAAGCGGGGCGATGCGGTCTGCGGTGCAAACAGGTCACCGGCCAGGGATGGATTCGGTTGACGGAGTCGGTTGCGGTTCCCTTCCTCTGTGGCAACTGAAACAGCGTTCCAGAAGCGGTACCCAGAGGCTTGTGAAGTCTTTGTAGTCCCTGAGACTTCTTAACAGGAGGCCAGCTCGGTTCCAGGTCCTTGGAGATACTCAACACAAGTTTATAGAAAGTTCAGTCCTTTCACTGCCCAAGGCAGAAGCAGCAGCTGCAGGCCAACCCAACAAAGCAACAACACAGCAAAGGGGCAGTACTCCTCCTGGCAGCTCTTCCAGCTCTTCGTCTTGGCAGGTTCCTTGATTCCAGCGAGATCTAAATTCATGGGGTCAGGGCCCCAATATTTATATCCCAAATTCCTTTGTTCTCTGAAGGCAGAGAGGCCTTTGCCTAGTCCAAACCAGTTCTGGAGCACTTTGTTGACAAGTCGCCGTCCCTTCTTTCAGTGAGTAGGCCAGGGACATCAGACGCACCACAGGAGGTGGAGCCAGCATTGTGGAGGGAAGGCACTGTCCTATTCAGGGCCCAGGTGCAACCCCTCCCACCCATCTACATGTAGATCTTGCTATTCAGCCCTGTGCTGACTCACCCTGTCTCCTGGCATCCCCCAGCCCTTGTCACTCACACTCCAGACAAGGAATACACAACCTCGCAGAGGCAGGCTTGGATGGTTAGACAAGAAAATACCCACTTTCTAAAAGTGGTATTTTCAAACACAGAATGTTAAAACCAACTTCACTAAAAGATGCATTTTATCATTCTGAGTCCAGGCATACTAAACTCGAATTTCTACCACGTTCCCGGGGTCAGTTAGGATTATAAGCTGTAATAATCAAAACTGCCCGTTCTGGCCTATGGGGAACAGGTAGCCTTGCAATAGTGAAAAACGAACTAGGCTGTAATTCACTATCAGGACATGCCACACACACCAGGGCATGTCCTACCTTTCGCATACAACGCACCCTGCCCACAGGGGTACCTTGGGCCTACCTTAGGGGTGACTAACATGTAGCAAAGGGAAGGTTTAGGGACTTGCAAGTGTGTGCACTTGCCAAGTTGACATGGCAGCCCCAGGCTGCGCACAGGCTCTGCGTTGGCAGGCCCGAGTTACACTTTACGGGCTGTTTGCATGGGTGGCACAATCCAGTGCTGCAGCCCACCAACAGCATTTGGTCTATAGGCCCTGGCACTCGCAGTGCACTTTACAAGGGACTGACACATAAACCAAATAGGCCAATCATGGAAACGCCAATCCGCAACACATTTTAAACAGGAGCACTTGCACTTTCCCACTGGACAGCAGTGAGGAAAGTGCGCAGAATCATTACACCAGCAAAAACAGAGTCAAAACCGGGAGGTCAGAAAGCAAAAGTCAGGGAAACACGCCAAAAGATGCCAAGTCTAACACATGTCCCCTCCAGCTGAAAGTAGGGAGAACTACCCAACCGCATTGGAGTTCTCTTCACTAAGGCGGAAGAACCTGGACAGACCATCTGCGTTGGCGTGTTCTGTACCAGGACGGTGTTCCACCGTAAAGTCCATTCCCTGTAGGGAGATGGACCACCTCAGCAGTTTTGGATTCTCACCCCTCATTTGCATCAACCATCTGAGGGGCCTGTGGTCTGTCTGAACCCGGAAGTGAGTCCCAAACAGGTATGGTCTCAACTTCTTCAGTGCCCAGACCACAGCAAAAGCTTCCCTTTCTATGGCACTCCACCTCTGTTCCCTGGGAAGTAGTCTCCTGCTAAGGAAGACTACAGGCTGATCCAGGCCCTCTTCGTTCAGTTGTGAGAGCACTGCTCCCACACCATGCTCTGAAGCGTCAGTCTGCACGACGAATTCCTTGGAGAAGTCAGGTGCCTTGAGCACGGGCGCCGTGCACATGGCTGCCTTCAGGGCATCAAAAGCTTTCTGGCAGGACTCAGTCCAGATCACTTTCCTGGGCTGCCTCTTAGAGGTCAGCTCTGTTAAGGGGGCAACGATGGTGCCATAGCCCTTAACAAATCTCCTATAGTAACCGGTGAGACCTAAGAAGGCTCTCACCTCTGTCTGGGTCTTGGGGGTTCCCAAGCCAGAATGGTGTCAATCTTGGGTTGTAGGGGCGCCACCTGGCCGCTTCCTACCTGGTGTCCCAAGTACACCACAGAACCCTGCCCGATCTGGCACTTACTGGCCTTGATCGTGAGGCCTGCACCTTGCAGAGCCCTCAACACTTTCTCAAGGTGCTGTAAATGTTCTTCCCAGCTGGAACTGAACACAGCAATGTCATCCAGGTAGGCGGCACTGAAATCCTCCAGCCCAGCCAACACCTGATTGACCAACCTCTGAAAGGTGGCAGGGGCATTCTTCAACCCAAAGGGCATCACCCGGAATTGGTAATGACCTTCTGGGGTTGAGAATGCTGATCTCTCCTTGGCCCCATCGGTTAAGGCAATCTGCCAGTACCCAGACGTCAAATCAAACGTGCTGAGGAACCGGGCAGCTCCCAACCGATCAATGAGCTCATCAGCTCTGGGGATGGGGTGCGCGTCAGTCCTGGTGACGGCATTGAGCCCACGGTAGTCCACACAAAACCGGAGTTCTGGAGTGGCACCGGGCGCGGCAGCCTTTGGGACCAAGACCACTGGGCTGGCCCAAGGGCTGTGGGAGGGCTCAATCACCCCTAACGCCAACATCTTAGAGACCTCCTCCTTGATGCTGGCTCTGACCCGGTCAGTCAACCTGTAAATCTTGTGCTTCACAGGAGGGCTGTCACCAGTGTCCACGTCATGGGTACACCAGTGAGTAACACCGGGAGTCAGAGAGAACAGTGGGGCGAACTGTCCCAACAACTGGCGACAGTCCCCCTGCTGCTCCTGAGTCAGAGTAGGGGAGAGGATCACACCCTCTACTGACCCATCATGCTCCTTGGTAGACAGGAGGTCAGGGAGAGGCTCACTCTCCTCTTCCACCCCATCATCTGTCGCCAAGAGCATACTCACTTCGGACCTCTCGAAGTGGGGCTTGAGGTGGTTCACGTGAAGGACCCTCAAAGGGTTCCTTGGAGCTTGCAAATCCACCAGGTAGGTGACGTCACTTTTGCGCTCCTTTACCTCATATGGCCCAGTCCACTTGTCCTGCAAGGCACAAGGTGCCACTGGGGCCATGACCCACACTTTTTGCCCAGGTTGAAATTCGACCAGAGTGGCATTCTGGTCATACCATCTCTTCATTTCTTCCTGGCTTGCTTCTAGGTTCGCCTGAGCGAGTTTCCTGAAGCGGGCAGTTTGGTTTCTAAAGGCCAGCATGTAGCTAAATACATCCTGGGGAGTTTTCCTGGGAGCTGCCTCCCAGCCTTCCTTTACCAAACTCAGAGGTCCTCTGACAGGGTGGCCATACAGGAGCTCAAAGGGGCTGTACCCAAGAGACTTCTGAGGCACCTCCCTGTATGCAAAGAGTAGGCATGGCAAGAGGACGTCCCACTTACGCCTCATGGGTTCTGTTAGACCCTTGATCATGCCTTTCAAGGTCTGGTTGAATCTCTCCACCAGACCGTTTCCTTGTGGGTGGTAAGGAGTGGTGAACTTGTAGGTTACACCACACTCCTTCCACAGGGATGTCATATACTTGGATATGAAATTGGTCCCCCTATCAGAAACCACCTCTCTGGGGAATCCCACACGGGAAAAGATCCCCATTAACGCCCGGCCCACCACTGGTGCCGTCGTTGTCCTGAGAGGGATTGCCTCCGGGTACCGGGTGGCATGGTCCACCAAGACCAGGATGTACCTGTTGCCCATGGCTGTCTTGGGATCCAGTGGCCCCACAATATCCATCCCTACCCTTTCAAAGGGTGTACCAACAACAGGAAAAGGTTGGAGAGGAGCTTTGACCTTCCTCCCACTCTTACCACTTGCCTGGCAAGTTTGGCAAGACCTACAGTGTGCATCTGACTGCCTTCGCATTTGGGGCCAAAAGAAGTGGGTGACAAGCCTGTCAAAGGTCTTGTCCTGCCCCAAATGTCCTGCCAAAGGCACGTCATGAGCCAGACCCAGTAGGAAGGTCCTGAAGCGCTGGGGTACCACCAGCACACGGGCTGACCCAGGCTCAGCAACCTTAGGCTCACTGTATAGGAGACCACTCTCCCAGTAGATCAGATGTGACCCGGACTGATTACCAGCTGCCTGGTCTGCAGCCTGCCGCCGCAGACCCTCCAGAGTAGGGCACTCGTTCTGCTCCCTGCAGAACTCCTCCCTGGTGGGACCCCCTTCTTGCTGCCAATGGGTCAGCTCAGAGATGTCTCCCAGTTTGGCTACCTGCTCCCCTGTAGGCACCGGGCGTCCCCTCGAGGTCCGCCTCCTCCCGGTCCGTGGGAACTTCGGGGCCGGTTTCCCGCGCCCCCTGCCCTTTCTTCTTGGCAGGGACTTGGGCCTCTGTTCCAGGCTCCAAGTCCTCTTGATCACCCTTTCTGGCTGCCATTGACCGAGTAGACACGCATGCCCACTCTGGCAACCCAAGCATCTCCAAGTGAGACCTGAGCTCAACCTCCTTCCATAAGGACTGCTCCAGGTCGTTTCCTAGCAGACAATCTACAGGCATGGTAGGGCTCACAACCACCCTCAAGGGACCTGAGACCCCCCCATTCAAAGGGAACCTGCGCCACCATACATTGGCGCTCTGAGTTGTCTACAGCAACTACTTGGTGGAATGCTCCGGGGACTACTTGCTTCTCAGACACCAGGTGACACCGGACTAGGTCACACTGGCTCCAGTGTCTCTGAGAGCCTCTACCCTGTTCCCAATAATGGTCAACCAGGTGCTATATTTCTTTGTGTTAGGGGGCACCTGGTTTCCTGGGACCATCTCACTGTCCCCTAGTGAGACAAGGGTCATTTCTGCGGGATCCCCACCCTCCTGTGGGCACCCCTCCTCCCCAAGCGGTACACTAGCCAACACTTTGGACTGTCCACCGGTGGGTGGCTGTGTCCCCTTTGGGCACTTGGGGTCCCCCTTGAAGTGACCTACCTGGTCACATGCATAACACTTGCGGGGGCCGGTCTCAACAGGCTTCCCTGTAGAGACCCCTTTCTTCTTATCACCGGGGGGCTGGGAACCTTTACCCTGGGTATTAGTTTGGGGCCCTTTAGAGAACTCCTGTGCTTTACCCTTGTCCCCCCACCTTTCTGCTGGGGACCCTGCCCACCTTTGGCTGAGTCTCCCCAAACGCTTTCTTGTGGACCCTGGTACTCACCCAGCGGTCCACTTCCATAACAAGCTTCCTGGGGTCAGTTAGCTTACTATCCACTAGGTGCTGGCGCAGATCTGCAAAACATAGACTAGACAAGTGCTCCCATGCAATCAAGTTGTAGAGCCCCTGAAAATCTGTTACACTACTGCCCTTCACCCAACCATCCAGCGACCTGCAGAACACATCCACACATTCCAACCAAGTGTTGGCATCAGACTTCTTACTGGACCTGAACTGATCCCTGTACTTTTCAGGAGTAAGACCATACTTCGTGAGAAGGGCATCCTTCATGTCAGCATAGGTGAGGTGATACCCCTTACCCAAAGCTATCAGAGCATCCCTTGCTTCTTCAGGGAAAAGTGGCCACAATCCTGCTCCCCAATTCTCCTCAGGGACCCCATTCATGTGTATGGCTGCCTCATAACCCTGGAACCACCTTTGTATTTCATCCCCCTTCTTGAACTCCTTGCCTACATTCTTGGGAATGTGCACAATCCTGTCTGCCTTTCTGGACGAATTGCTGCCACCATCTGAGCCTGACTTACTCCTAAGTTCTAGCTCCTTCAGTTCTCTCTCGTGCTCTAAGAGCATCTTCCTCTCCTCTATGGCCAATCTCTTCTCCTCCCGCTCACTCTCCAGCCTGAGCTTCTGCAGCTCAAACTGCCTTGCCCGCCTGTCCTCCAGCTCCTCTGGGGACAGATTGCTGCTGCCTGACCTGGCGGGTTCCCCCCTACCCAAAAGCATATCCACCCTGGAAATGGGCTCCTCCACCTCCTCACTGAGATTACCAGGCTGCCCACTGGCATGTCTGGCTGCTACCCAGGCCCTCAGCGCCTTCTGTAGCTCCTCCTTCCTTGTGAGGCCTTTAATTTGGACTTTCAGGTTTTTACAAATTGCTCGTAGTTCCTTTACGGCATAGGTTTCCAACCTATCCTCCTCAAAGATAATTTCCAGAGATGCAACGGATGATGCAGCTGTGTCAGGCATGACAAAAGTAGTGAGTTGAAAACTGGCAAGATCAAAAATAGGCCAAAAGAAAAAGAATCAGTATGTGGTACGTAATGGTCTGCGATATGGTAGTAGTGCACACCAATCACTGTAAGTCAAGTGCAAACACAAGTCCTATCCTCACCGCTGACAACCAATGTTAGAAATGGGATCTCTAGTTGGCAAGGGCTTGCACCTTTGTCCAAGTAGGGACCCTTCTTCCTAGTCAGGGTAAGGGTGTTACACTCGTGAAGTAACCCCTGCTCACCCTTGTGGTAGCTTGGCACGAGCAGTCAGGCTTAATTCAGAGGCAGTGTGTAAAGCATTTGCACATAACCAACAGTAATACAGTGTAAGCACTACAAACGGACACCACACCAGTTTAGAAAAATAACCAATTTTTATATACTTAAGACAAGACCAATTACGACAAAAATCCACAATACTATACTTTAAAAACGAATACTTGATAAGATAACTTCTTCTTTGCAGGAATAGTCCAAAAACAAAGTTCGTACGAGTCGGTAGCTCCGTCCGAGCCTACCGCGATGCTGAGAACCACAGAGTCTAACAGTTCCAGCCGACCGCGTCGATACGGGCCAGCAGAGTCGTGCACAGACTCGGTCACAGTACCTTTCTCATTGTGGCTGATACGGAGTGTACGAGCCGGTCGGCATTCGTCGCGGTTGCGGTGCAAGACGGAGCGATGCAAGGTGCGGTGTCCCTCGATGCGGTGCAGGCCGCGGCTCGATGAGCGTCGTGTAGACGGAGTCGGTGAGTCCAAGGCGTGCAATGCAGGGTGAGACGATGCTCGATGCGGTGCTGACAGGTTGCGATGCAGGCGACCAAGCCGGAGTGCGGGAGCTGGCGTCGGACAGCGGTGCGAGTCGGAGCGGTGCGTCGCAGACGTGCGAGCGGTGCCCCAAATGCGGTGCGGTCACGACTCTTGAGCCAGTTGCAGCACCGCGTCGGTCGGGTCCGGCTGGTTCAGTGAAGCGATGCGATGCGAACTGCGGTGCCCACAGGTCACGGTGCAAGCAGCGGCTCGGTGTTGGTGGCGTCGGACGTCGCCCACGGTGAGACCAGGGTTGCGATGCGAAGCGGGGCGATGCGGTCTGCGGTGCAAACAGGTCACCGGCCAGGGATAGATTCGGTTGACGGAGTCGGTTGCGGTTCCCTTCCTCTGTGGCAACTGAAACAGCGTTCCAGAAGCAGTACCCAGAGGCTTGTGAAGTCTTTGTAGTCCCTGAGACTTCTTAACAGGAGGCCAGCTCGGTTCCAGGCCCTTGGAGATACTCAGCACAAGTTTGTAGAAAGTTCAGTCCTTTCACTGCCCAAGGCAGAAGCAGCAGCTGCAGGCCAACCCAACAAAGCAACAACACAGCAAAGGGGCAGTACTCCTCCTGGCAGCTCTTCCAGCTCTTCGTCTTGGCAGGTTCCTTGATTCCAGCGAGATCTAAATTCATGGGGTCAGGGCCCCAATATTTATATCCCAAATTCCTTTGTTCTCTGAAGGCAGAGAGGCCTTTGCCTAGTCCAAACCAGTTCTGGAGCACTTTGTTGACAAGTCGCCGTCCCTTCTTTCAGTGAGTAGGCCAGGGACATCAGACGCACCACAGGAGGTGGAGCCAGCATTGTGGAGGGAAGGCACTGTCCTATTCAGGGCCCAGGTGCAACCCCTCCCACCCATCTACATGTAGATCTTGCTATTCAGCCCTGTGCTGACTCACCCTGTCTCCTGGCATCCCCCAGCCCTTGTCACTCACACTCCAGACAAGGAATACACAACCTCGCAGAGGCAGGCTTGGATGGTTAGACAAGAAAATACCCACTTTCTAAAAGTGGTATTTTCAAACACAGAATGTTAAAACCAACTTCACTAAAAGATGCATTTTATCATTCTGAGTCCAGGCATACTAAACTCGAATTTCTACCACGTTCCCGGGGTCAGTTAGGATTATAAGCTGTAATAATCAAAACGGCCCGTTCTGGCCTATGGGGAACAGGTAGCCTTGCAATAGTGAAAAACGAACTAGGCTGTAATTCACTATCAGGACATGCCACACACACCAGGGCATGTCCTACCTTTCGCATACAACGCACCCTGCCCACAGGGGTACCTTGGGCCTACCTTAGGGGTGACTAACATGTAGCAAAGGGAAGGTTTAGGGACTTGCAAGTGTGTGCACTTGCCAAGTCGACATGGCAGCCCCAGGCTGCGCACAGGCTCTGCGTTGGCAGGCCCGAGTTACACTTTACGGGCTGTTTGCGTGGGTGGCACAATCCAGTGCTGCAGCCCACCAACAGCATTTGGTCTATAGGCCCTGGCACTCGCAGTGCACTTTACAAGGGACTGACACATAAACCAAATAGGCCAATCATGGAAACGCCAATCCGCAACACATTTTAAACAGGAGCACTTGCACTTTCCCACTGGACAGAAGTGAGGAAAGTGCGCAGAATCATATCACCAGCAAAAACAGAGTCAAAACCGGGAGGTCAGAAAGCAAAAAGTCAGGGGAAACACGCCAAAAGATGCCAAGTCTAACACAACCCCATTCGTTGTTCAGCCTCAGGGTAAAGATCTTGGGCTGAGTGACAAGTCTCAGGCTACCACCCCCCCCGAATTGGTGGGAGGTAGAGTGGAAGTAGGGTGCAAAACACCTGAGGCTACTGCCCCCCACTCTGAGACACCTCAGAGGTCAGAGAAAACTCAGGAGCCTTAGGGCACTCCTTACCAGCCCCAAGGCTGGAAGAGAGGCCTATCCAATATCCCCGCTTAGAGCCTCCACCTAGCAGTGGATGGCCCAGGGCCTGGCTCCTGAAACTGTCAGTAGCCTTTGTTGGTTACTGTCCTTATGGACAGAGTTTTCCTTGGGTTGGGGACAAAAGTCTGATCCAAGGCATGGAATGGGCCACATCACTTTGTTGGCCATGGTGGTACTGTCTGCCTACAGGAATGCATCTGTGAGCAAGTTAAGCTTATGTGCTGCAGGGATGTGATCTATAGATGAGAAGGGTTCCCCATTGATCAGTTCAGTGGCTCAGGAGAGTGTAGACAGATGGAGCCACTGAATTCAGAAGGGCATAGAACTGACAAGTGCCTCTGCAGCAAAGGGCTATTGTCCACGTTCTATCTCCTAAACAGTCCATCTTGGTATTGATTAGTCTCCCCTGGCTTTAGGATGGAAGGGGGGTTGTGCTGGGCCTGGTCCTCTCTGCAGGGTCACCTCCAAACCTTTTGCCTTTACCCATCACCTTTTGCTGAATTAGTCTTTGCTGGCCTTAGGACTCTGTGCATGTTACCACTGCTAACCATTGTAAAGTGCTTGTGCTCTCTCCTTAAAATATGGTAGAATTGGCTTATACCCAATTGGCAGATTTAATTTCCTTGTATAAAGTAAAGTTGTAATATTCCATATAGGTACCCTATATAGGCGCAGGTAACATTGCAACCTTTCACCTATATTCTTCCCTACATTACATACATAACGGTTCTTAGGGACTGACCTTTTACCTAGATACGACACTGCATTCAGAACGCGGGTTTCCCCCTAGTTCGAATCTCATACATTATGCATGAGGCTTCTTGGAAGCACAGGAGGACTAACATCTCCTGTATAATATCTCTGTATAAAGTTCAGGCCCGGCGTCATCCTTTAGGCCCACATAGTAACCCATCAAGGTAGGACCCCTGGGGAGACCTATGGGTATATATACATCACATCTTGCTTAGAAGGGGAGAGGAGACCGAGACTTCCCGGCTGACACACTGACCAGAGACGCTGAGGTTCCTGCATGCAGACACTCCAGCCCACAGTGGTCTAACATCCCTCGCGGGGTGTCCAACTCGAGACCAGGACAGGGTCCCATATTCTCTCATTCTCAGGTAATGGGGTTGACTAGATCCTAGAGGGATTCTTGGCATAACACCTACACAGATGCTAGGTACATTTAGGTACATCTAGTTAGGGAGGCATCGTAGGAGTAAGCACGGTTTATCATGTGTTTTATGTACTTGTTTATATTCATGATTACTGCAAGATGGTAGAACTTTACCATCCCTTTACTTTCGTAGTATTGCTAATCATATATCTCTGCTACTGTCTAATGGTTGTTACAGCTCATCTATTCTACACTAGAATAACAACTGTTCAATAAATCCTTATTGAAAACGCCCGGCCTGTTTATTCTGTGTATCTCTCTGAGACAAACTAAGTGAGCACGAGTGACTGAGCGAAAGGTAGTATATTGTTTCCACGATTCTGAGGGATCAGGGTTGTCATGTTCTGAGGTTGCCAGAATCTATTCTCACCTTGGTAAGAGGAGATTATAGTGGCACTGTGAGCTAGCTGATACAGACAGGCTAACATACCCGGTGGGGGTGCACGTAATCAGTCTGCCACCAATCCCACAGTTTATGTTATCCAAAAGCGCAGATCCTGTATAGGTTATATAGGAACTACACGACAAAGTAAAGTGGCACTACATGTGCCCAGGGCAGGTAAATTAAATGCTACTAGTGGGACTGTAGCACTGATGGTGCCACCCACTTAAGTAGCCTTTTAAACATGTCTCAGGCCTGCCATTGCAGCCTGTGTGTGCACTTTAACTGCCATTTCAACCTGGCAAAATAAACCTTTTGCCAGGTCCAGACCTTCCTTTTTAATACCTATAAGTCACCCCTAGGATGACCCCGGGTGGCCCAAAGGGCAGGGTGCAATGTATTTAAAAAGGTGAACAACTACTTTTAAGTTTTACACGTGGTAGTGAAAAACGCATTTTTCTCTACTGCAAGGCCTACCTCTCCCATAGGAGAACATTGAAGTTGCCTTAATAATAAATAATAATAATAATAAAATCATTTATAAAGCCCCTGGTTACACCAACTGGTGTGTCCCCGCGCTAAGAGCAGCTACATACGAGGCTAAGAGAGGGTGTAAGCCGTGCAGAAATAGCCGCTACGGGCAAACGGAACTCATGACTGGAAAAGCCAGGTTTTCAATCCTTTCCGAAAAGCATTTTCTGAAGATTCAGCGTGAAGAGAAGGGGTAGTGTGTTCCAGTTTTTGGCTGCCAGATAGCCGAATGAGCGCGCACCCATTCTTGCTCTTTGGATTTTTGGGACTTTGAGCAGGTGGGCTCCTGTTGAACTAAGATAACGTGTCAGGTTGTAGGGGGTCAAAAGATCATACAGGTAACTGGGTCCCTTGCCCTGCATACTCCGGAGACAAAAGCACATGGCTTTAAAGGGGATTCTTTTGTCAACAGGCAGCCAATGCAGGGAATCAAGGGCTTTCACAGAGGAAGCTCTCTTCGGTAGATTGAGAACTAGGCGGGCTACCGCATTCTGAATGCGTTGCAGCCTATGGAGACTTTTTTTTGTTGCTCCTAGGAAGAGGACATTTCCATAGTCCAGTTGAGATGTAACGAGAGTGTGGACCAGGGTTTTCCTGGCTGAAATGGGGAGGATATCCAAAGTTTTCTTTAACATTTTGAGGATTCCAAAGCCTTTCCCTGTAACCTTCCTGGTGTGGGTCTCAAAGGATGATTTGGAGTCAAGCCACACTCCCAAATTTTTAACTTCTTCTTTAGGGATAGGCGTGGGACCCAGCATCTGGGGCCACCAAGCTGAGCACCAGATAGAAGGGGACTTCCCTACGACCATGATCTCAGTTTTACTGCCGTTCAGCTTAAGGCAATTGTTTGACATCCAGGAGGCGAGGTCTTTTAAGCAGGAAGAAAACTGGGCCGCTGCATCATCTGAGTTGTGGGTTATTACTTCCTATCAGTGCAATTTCCAAATGGGAATAGGTAAACAGTATGTGTTAGATGTCTCTGGAATTGCAACTTAAAATCCTAACTTATGGTGAAGTCGGATTTTAAATTGTAATTCTGAAAATGCCACTTTTATAAAGTTGACATTTTCTTGCCGTAGCCATTTAGTGTGTATAGCCTGTACCTGGGTCATATGAATATGTGTAGCTGACAGTTGAGCTTTGTGTATTCCTCCATAGACATGCTCACACACAGTAGAGTAGCTTAGGTCGCTGCCTTTGGATGAGCCAGTCAGGATGTGTCCAGGATATGAGGGAGTAGTCTTGTGGCTACTATGCCTCTCTATACGACTTGTTTTAATAGTGCTGTGTACTCATGCCTCTCATTTTCGACGATACGGTGCTGTATATATCGTACACTGTCAGTTAGTCAAGCTGTTGATGCCATTGAATAGAGAAAGGACAGGAGAGCACTGCATTGACTTTCATATAATGAAACTCTCTTATATAAGTTTCTTCCCGACCTGTCAGAAAGGCACTAACTGGGTATAATTATACTGTACCTCTCAGTGTGAACTAGCCGAATCTTTTCAGCGAGCTTTCTAGTAATGACACTGCTCATGATACTCATAGGCCAGGTAGTTGATAGCACTATTTGTAATGATTTTAATTAATCAAACAATAAATAAATCATCACTGCTGTGCTACTACAAGGACTGCCACTCTGCTGGACTGCTGCTCTAAAGGAACTGTTACCTTGCTGTGCTGACCTGCTGATCTCTTGCCTTGGGAAGAAAAACTGGACCGGCAACATCATCGTGAATCCAGGACTCCAAGGGCTACTCTGCTGGTCTCCTGATCTGAGCCTCAGAGACATAAGAGGTTCCCCAACCAGACTCTGGACCCAGTTGCAGCAAGCTCCTGACCAACAAGTGGTGCCCCTCAGGTCCCGCGAACGGGGCCATTCGCACTGAGACTGCGACGCTCGTACGACAAATCAGCGCAGAGCGCTGCCAGCCTGTCTCTTCACACTGCCACATCGAACACTCGCGGAGGACCACCAGCGCAAAGCTGCAACCCGCTGGGCCCGCTCTTCGTGCCATACTAACAGCCTCCTCTGACGCTTCTTTGCTGCCCTCTCCAATGCAAATGGGACTCTTGGCCAAAAAACTTGAGAAGGTAAAAGTTTAGTAGGACTAACCTGGGACTGTATCTGACCTGCGCTCCATCGCGGTCAGCCTGAACATTTGAATTTGACCTGGTCCAGAGCGAACAGATATCCCGAGTTGCTGCTTTGTGGCGCTATATTCACTTTATTCTTTAAAAATTCATAACTTAAGTTCTACTGATTGGATTTGTATTGTTTTGGTCTCGTTTTTTTTTATTTTTGTAAACTCGGGTGGGATCTTTTTTGTGTGGTGTTTTCATTGTTTTACAGTTTAAAGTGTTGTACAAATACTTTACACATTACCTCTAAGTTAAGCCTGACTGCTCTGTGCCAAGCTACAAAGGGGTTGAGCACAGGTTAATTTAAGGACCTTACCCTGTTTACGATTATGGTTGCTGCTTGACCAGGGCTCACACCCCAGTCAACCTGTAACCCAATTTTTTACACTGTTCTAATACACAAGATAGATCAAATAAGTACATGTAATTAACACCTACTTTGCTGCATATCATATTTTAAGTGCACAGGAAGTTATGGAAATGTCAGTGCTTTTATGTAATTGAACCAACAATAAAACGTTCAGAGCATGAATGGCTTTGGTTGAAGCCTTAGCAAAAAGGCCTTGTATATTGCAACATACAGGAAAATCCTCGACATTGCTTCCATGTGAGGAGGCAAAATAATACATTTGTATTTTATTAACAGACACCCTGGAGAGAGCTTCCATAACACATTTTCCTAAATTTGAAAAATCACACAGAGACATGCACTTAGAAAGACTTGTTCATGTAAAATATAAGTGCACATTTCTTTCTGCAAATATGAATGGATACTAACTTAAACACGTCTGAATTAAGCATTAATTTTTAACTATAAAAAATACTCCTATGCCTGTAGTTTCAGTTCTCTGGGAAGAGTGAGCAGTTTCAGGGCTAGTGAAATGTGAAAAATGAGTTTAGAGCATCTCCTCTGCGAACATTAAGGGATCTCTCCCTGTTTTGTGAGTGGAATATGTTTGCAGCATATATTTTGTGCAAGCCACTGTAGCGGGTGTAGACATAGTTTGGGTCTGTTGCAAGAACTGGCTGTGTTTTCAGGGAAAGTGCAGTGTCCTGGTTTGTTTAGTTCTGTGTAATGTGTTCTTGCTAAATAGGTGCTGTGTCCCAAGCTGCATTTGACTGGGGTATTTGTCTAGTCTTAAGGTTACAGATATGGCTTTAGAAAGTTGGCACAGATTGTGCAGTTTCCATGCTTGTTGGGTATGCTTTTGGGTAGTGTTATTGCGTTGTATATATATCAGGTTAATCAGTGTGGTGTGTTGGTTGTGTGTGTTTGGGATGGTGGGTGTGTGCTTTTTTTGTGTGTGCATTGAGCAGAGCTAGGAGTGATGGTGATCAAATGTTGAGATCGTTTGAACTTCCGTACATGACTATCTGCAGGTTTGAAGATTTGTTACAGTTCAGTTGTGGTAGGGAAATGATTTGTCTAGGGCTGTGATAAAGATCTAAAAAATATTCCTCCCTAGCAATTTTGTGGTTGTTTGTATTTTTTAATTTTTTATTTTTTTTATATCTTTTTTTATTAATAACAAGCATCTTGTTCACAATATTGCATACAATTGGTTTGCAAGCAGTATATGTCGCTCCTGACAGTTCAAGAATAATAGCAGTTATGGCAGTATTGATAATGTAGTCTGATGTTACCACTTATCCAAAACATTAGAACTTAACCACAGCCCACCCACACAACCCCACTTTATGTGCATCAGCATTACATCCGGCATGATATTACACAAAAGAACCACGCAGGTGTCCAACATCCCGAATATTAGTTCAGTCGGGTCTCGTAGTATAATTTCAGACCAATCATCCCACTCCCTCCGGCACGATATCATTATCTGCCTGTGAGCTGGAAGCCTGTTTAGCAGCTGCAAAATAGACCCTAAATGGCCCACATATATCCCTGGGGCGGGATTTTGATGGCATAAGGCTGGCATAGGCCTCGCCATTGACATTGCAATACGCTAAACTTTCCAACCAGTCCCGTAGTTTGGGAGCAGTTTTCCTACACCAATGTATGGCAATTTCTCTTTCGGCCAAGAGTAGTCCCAGTGAGGCAAATCTCCTGACTGTTTTGGGGAACTGCACTGTGTATCCTAACAGTGCAATCTCCCGGATAGGAGTGAGAGGGAGGCCGACCATTTTCCCCAGGGTCGTGTGTTCCTCCGTCCAGTAAGACTGTAATCGGGGGCAGGACCAAGCCAAGTGTATGAAATCGGCGTGAGGTGCGGTGCATTTTAAACATGTGTGGGGCCTAGCGGCATCTATCCTGTGTGCCGTGGCAGGTGTGAAATAGGCGCGGCGAAGGAACTTAAAATGAAGCAGCTTGTGTCTACTGTTGAGGGAAATTCCTTTAGTGGCCTCGCAGCATTTTGCCCATTGGTCGTCTGTTATTTGCCCGCCAATGTCTGCCTCCCAGGCTTGTCGAAGTTTAGTGTCACACACTGGTTTCATATTAGCGCTAGTTTTGTACATTTTGGAAAAGAGGCGAGCACCATCATGATTCTCTATCACTAATGTGAGTGGGGGAAATGAGTCCGGTTCAATGGGAAATGTGGGCAGCTTAGCCCGTAAAGCCGATCTTACACGGGTCATAATAAAGCGGGTCATGAAATTACAGTTAGCATACCTTGCATCTTCGTCAAGTGTAAATACATGTCCCCCTGGGAAGAGATCTCCTATTTTGTCGATTTCCAATGCAGTCCATGTGCGCTGTACCAAGCCCTCCCCAGAGATTGGGAACCATCTGGCGTTTGGTAGGGGAAGGGAGGAAGAGTATAGGGCCTCAGCGCCGGTAAGCTTTCTCAATTTCCCCCACGCCCAGGAGGTGGTAGACACCGTCTGAATGTCACGCGGATCTCGTGGGAAGCCCCCAGGAAGCACTGTGGATAGTTTGTCAGGGAGAACAAGGTCCGCCTCCGGTCGCAGAAACGGAATTAGTGCATCCGGATGGAACCAAGCGTGCGCATAGCAGCATTGTGCTACTAAGTAATATAATTGGAAATCCGGGACATTATACCCTCTTCTCTCGTACGGCAATGTAAGGATGGACCAGCGAAAGCGTGGCTGTTTCCCTCCCCAGACTAAACGAATGATGTGCGATCGTAGTGTACGAAAGAAACCGTCAGTGAGGGGTATTGGGATGTTGTTGAATAAATACAAAAATTTGGGAAGGACCACCATCTTCAAAATTGCCACCCGTCCCGCTAGCGTTAGTGGTAACCTCAGCCATTTGTCGACCTGCTCCTCCAGAGTGTGAACCGCCTGCCCATAATTTAAACGGATAATGTGAGTGGTCGCTAGATGAATGTGTATCCCAAGATATTTTACCGAGTCATGGCACCATTCGAGGGGGAATTCACATTCCCATGGCCCCGTGCTCGTGGTTAGTGGAAAAATGATGCACTTATGCCAGTTTATGCCCAGCCCTGAGAATCTACCAAAGCGGATAATTTCCCTTATGAGGGGTGTTAAATTAACATGTGGCTCCCGGACATATAGGATGGTGTCATCTGCATAGAGTGAAACCAGGAGAGGACCGGTATTCAACTGTAGTCCTCGGTGCAAGTGGCGTTCCTGAAAATGCCTAATCAGTGGGTCCATAGCTAAAATAAACAGGAGTGGGGACAATGGCCAGCCCTGTCGAGTCCCACGAAAAAGCCGAAAGGGTCTGGAAAGGGTGCCATTCAAACGGAGTCTGGCCGTAGGGCTGCTGTAGAGTAGGGCCACTGTGGCAGTGAAGCCAAATGGCAGGCCCATGCGTCGCATCACTTCGAGGAGGAATGGCCACTCCAAGGAGTCAAATGCTTTCTCTGTGTCCAGCAATATAGCGGCCGCAGGGGTGTCAGGTTGTATTCTGTGTAGCACTGCGAACAGTGTGCGCAAGTTCAGGGAAGTAGACTGGTGCGGAACAAAGCCTGATTGTACCGGAGAGATAATATACTCCATTAGTTGAGACAGCCTATTTGCAAGTACTTTAGCCAAAATTTTGAAACCCAGATTGAGTAAGGATAGAGGACGATAGGAGCCGCATTGTCTAGGATCTTTACCAGGCTTTGGGAGGAGAATTATGACGGCCTCTCGTAGCGTGGGGGGGAGTATCTGCTTTTCTAATGCTTCCGCATATACTTCAATTAGCTGCGGTGCCAAAAGATCTTTGAACTCCTTATAAAATTCCCCTGTAAAGCCGTCCAGTCCAGGGGCTGTGGAGCCCCTGAGGGTGTCGATGGCAAGCGTGACGTCTGCCACTGATATTGGTTCCGCCATGAAGACTTGCATGTGCTTTTCCAGATATACCAGTGCGATTTCTGCGAGATAATCTGTCTGTGCTGTGCTGTCAGGTCCAGCCCTGGACGTGTAAAGTGTGGTATAATATTCTAGAAACTCATCCCGGATTCTGGATGTAGTGGTGAGTGTGTCACCATTTGCGGAGTGCAGTTCAGTAATGTATGATTTGCTGTACGGCGGCCTTAGGATTTGTGCTAACACTCTCCCCGGCCTCTTCCCTTCCCCATAACGCCGGGCGGTGTGATATTTCCCAAGATATAATATCTCCCGGTCTGCAGTGTCCCTATACTCGGATAAAAGAGAGAGCCTTGTTGCCTGGCCGTCTGGGCTCAGGGTCACCGAGGAGTCAGAGTCTAATGCAGCGATGTCTCGTTCAATGCGGGCCATCGTGTTGCGAAGATCTCTGAGCACTCCGGCATGTTTAGAGATACAAACCCCTCTAATAACGGCCTTGAAGCCCTCCCACAGTACCGCCCAGGAGTCCACCGAGCCGGTATTAATCTCAAGATAGTCGTCTATAGCTTCTCACACTTCTGCCTTGAACAGTTCGTCCTGTAGGGCTCTACCCGGGAAGCGCCATTGTCGTTCGTACCCCTCAGGTCGTGGGAGTTTCAAACGTAACACTATCGGGGAATGATCTGAGTAGGTCCGAGGGAGAGTCACGTGGGAGTCGAACCAGTCTGTAAATTCGGGAGAAAGCAGCCAATAGTCTATCCTGGTCCAGGTATTATGTTGACCTGAGTAGTGAGTGTACTTGGTTAGAGTAGGATTGCGGCTCCTCCAGATATCAACAAGTGTGTATTGGTCACAGAGGTCCCTCAGGGCTGGCCGTGCCCGTGGTTTAGTGTCATGAGCTCGGGAAGTGCTGTCCACCCTAGGGTCCATTAATAAGTTGAGGTCCCCACCCAATAATAACTTTTGAGGCGCGTGTTTTGCAAGCTGGGCGCTTAGTGCGTGGAAGAACACGGGGGCGTCTATATTCGGGGCATAAACTTTTATCAGCGAAACCGTGTGGCCGCAGAGGGAACCAGTAACAATGATATATCTACCCTCTGGGTCACGGACAACGTCACCAAGACTAAAAGGGACTCTTTTGTGTATCAGGATGACAGTGCCTCTGGCGTAGTTGCTGTAATTTGCAAAAAACCTATGCGCGCCCCAGCTGGCACCAAAGCGCGCCGCGTCCGTGGGGGGGAGATGTGTCTCCTGCAGGTATGCTATGTCGATCTTGTGCCGGAGTAGGTAATGAAGCACCTGTTGCCGTTTGAGATTATCGTTGAGGCCTCTGACGTTCCATGACATCAGGGTTAGTGCAGAGGGGCCTTCAATATTACCTAGTCGTGGCATCTGGGCAAAGTGTGTAATCTGTCCTGTCAGAACTGCAGCGAGCATCAAACATGTCTAATAATAATGAACTAAAGTGTGAAAACCAACAACTGAAATATACAATCCCCTTCCCCCTCTCCTCCCCCCACCCAGCCACCTTCGAATCCCAAGGAGGCCATCCCTCTGCGAATAATCTAATCGTAAGTTCAAAGGAACCACCAGTTGAGCTGATGTAACCCAAGCATAGAGCCCCAAGATAGAAATAAACCAATTCAACGGATACACCATGGGGGGTGGCAGCACGGGGTCGAACCAGCCATATGACGTAACAATGAAAATACCGAACATTTTCCCCAATTGGATGCATAACATGTGTTAAAGCAATCAAATAAGTCAACCAGTGCCAGGATTGGAAAAGAGTTCTGCGCTCGCATCTGAGCCGCTGTGAGGCGGGGAAGAGAGGGACCCTCCCACCGTGGCCTGTGTGTTTCGTTGCCTGTATGTCCGACAGAATTCCTGCGCCTCCGTCGGTGTGTCGAATAGGCGGGACCTACCACCAGCATCTACTTGTAATCTCGCAGGGTAGAGCATGCCATATTTGAGTCCTAGGTTTCACAGAGTGGCCTTCACCCAATTAAATTTACGACGGGCCTCCTGGACCATTGCTGTAAAGTCTGGATAAAAAGACAATTTCGACCCCTGCCAGTCAACATCTCCGCGTTCTCTCGCCAGTCTTAATGCAGTGTCACGGTCTCTGAAGTTTAGGAGGCGTGCTATAATGGGCCTGGGGGGGAGGCCGGGGTTAGGCCTGGGGCCCAGTGACCTGTGGGCCCTCTCTACTGTGAAGCCAGTTGTGAAAGCCTCTCCGCCAAAAAGTTCAGTGAGCAATTTCTCCACAAAAAGATCCATCCGGCCGGTGGCTGTCGTCTCCGGAACCCCCATGATGCGGACGTTGTTGCGGCGACTACGGGCTTCCAAATCTTCGTTTTTTATGGCGACTTCTTTAAGTAGGCGTTCTGTTCGTTCCAGCCTCTTGAGGGACTGTGCGGTCCCATCTTCGATGTCTGATATGCGAGCTTCCGCCACGTCTAGTCTCCGATCGTGTACCTGTATTTTGGCCCCCAAGTCAGCAATGTTCTTATCTAAGGTATCAAAGCGGGAGTCTAGGGCCTTGAAACCTGCCCTCATTTTTTGCAGTACGGAAGCCACAGCCGTTTCGGTGGTCGCGGAGTGGTCCACTGCGTGTGTATTATCGGCCATTTCGAAGGGGTTCAGGGATGTGCTTTCCGCCACTTTACCAAATGGGAGGGTTCTCTGTTTGGGATCTTTACGTCCCATGCCTCACTAGAGGTGCCAGGAGCGATGTTGCGCAGGCCGGAGCTGGTAGCAGCAGGTCCCAATTCCGAGTCGATCTCAACGGTCAGCGCCCCGAAGGCAGTTTTAGGACCTCCGTGTGATTGACATACCCTAGGGATATTCTAGCTGGGGCCAGGGAGGCAACTTCGGCGAGATTCAACCAAATGGCGATTTCCCGGCTATGAATTGGGCCGTGGAGCAGTGCAGGGGTTAGATCCGGATGTGTCCCCTCTTGACCGCGCCTGGATGGTCAGCAGGAGTAGTGTCCGGTTTTTGCACAGGCATGCGTGATATCTGTGTCCTGTAAGCACCAGGTCGATGCACAAGTACAGTGTCCCTTAATCTGTGGTGCTTTGCAGTCTGTGGTGAGGCGTATTGGGCTCAGGGGTAATTGCAGGCCCCAGCGTGCATACTATCAAATGGCCGTGTCTGGGCGATTGTCACCAACAATAGGGGAGATATGAGGCCGATCGCCGACTTCACGCGGCCGGCCCTGTGCCTCGCAGGTCCCCCTCCCCCGCCGAATAAGCACCCAGCCGCCGCCCGAGCCCCTGAGCTCTGCTGCGTGTGGGCCCTGCCCCGCACACGTCCCACAATCGTTAGGTGGGGTCGCGGGGCCGGGCCGACGGTCGGGCAGTCACTCACGGGAATACAGGCGGGCGGGGGCAGGGTGCGACACTGGCACAATCTCGACTCACCGCACCGCTGCCAGACCTCCCCATGCGCCACAGATGCTTCCTACCGGGTCTCACGCGCACCTCGGCTTGCGGAGAGCGCCGGGTGCTGATACGTAGGCTTCTCCCCGGTCGCTCACGGAGCGCTGTTCCTCTGGATTTGGGGCTGATCTGCGGCCGGAGAACGATCCCTCAGGGGCAGCACCTCTTCCGCTGTCCGTTACTTCGTGTTCAGCGCAGATTTGGCCTCATTTTGTCGGGGAATTTGCTAATGGACCGAGACGATCGCCGGAGCATCTCTACCAAGCGGCCATCTTAGCCGCCGGCTTGGCCACGCCCCGTGGTTGTTTGTATTTAGCAAAGGTGAGTCACGAGGGAGTAAAGGTATGCAGAAAATAAAAATCAGATCTGTGCAAATTAAATGTTTAACTATTCGGTGCAATAATTAATGTTCTCAGAGTTTTTCTGAAGATTAGGTGACCTGTGACCTTGATATAACAAGGATGTGACTTTTAGAGAGCTACGTAGAATCCTAAAAATATTAAATCTTCCTTTAGATTTGTGCAGGTCTCTGAGGAGTCAAGTGGCTGATTAAAGCAGTCTTACACTACAGTATGGTCACCCCACACTCACAGCACAATTTTTAATATATGTCAATTACCCCTAAAGTAGGCCTCCCGAGCCTAGGAGGCAGGGTGCATTATATTAAAGGTGTGGAGATATATGTGCAAGCTTACCTGTCCCTAAAGTAGCCTCTTTCCATTAAGGGCTACTATAAGTGTTCAGGGGTCCATAGGATAATATGGGCTGGCACCCGAAGTTGCCAGCTGCATTATGGTCCCACTGAAAAGGGTCATGTTTGGTATCAAACAACTTGTCTCATCAAACCTGACATGATGCCCATGTCGTATTTGATGTGGCATGCACCCTGTTTGCTACCTTAGAGGTTGCCCACCTGGTTACCCTGGACTTTCCTGGGCCCTGGCTGACAGCCTGCAGCTGCTGCCACCAAAACAGGAATTTGAACCCCTGCCAGGAGGTGAGAACACTCCCAGGAATCAGAAACAAAGGCCTGACTGGAAAGGAGGTGACACCTCCCTCCCTGACAGGATGGCCAGTGAAGTGGCACATCAAGGCCGTGAACTGCAAAGCTTACACCCCCTCTGATATGCATCCAGGCTGCCTCCCAAAGGAGGAAACATTCATCCCCCTACCCACAGGCACATTTTCACCTGGGCAGGAGGGAAAATTAGGTAGTCAGGAGGTGTACATCCCTAGAAGGCTAGCCACACCTATAGGGTGGGCTACCTAGTCTGTACAGCCAAGTAAGGTTTCTGCCATTTTTAAAAGTGGCAGAATAGAGGGTTCTGGGTAGCAAAGGTGGCACACACCCACGGATGTAGTCACCTAAGATTAGGTTTAGGTGCTGGTGTGGATTAGGAGCTGAGCAGCCCCTTGGCTACTTGCACCCACACCCCCAACACCCCGAAATCTAGGATTTAAGGGACACCCCTGGCACCAGAACTTCAGATCTGATTCTACTTGCAACGAAAGACAAAGAAGAGACTCGAGTCTGTGACTTTAGGACCTGCACAAAACAAAGGCACGATAACCTGCGCCTGTGGCAACCACCCTGCAACTGCAACTGCACGACTAAGACTGGTCCCGGACCAAAGACCAGTTCCCCCAGATAGAGGGACCCCTTTGAGAGCTAAACGCAGCTCGAGAACTCCATTGGACTAATGGCACTAGTCCCCTGCAGTCCCAGGTAAAGCATGCTCCTGGTACCAAAGAATCACTGGCCATAGGGCCCATAAAGGGATCGCATAAAAGTACATCATATAGTGCATTGTGGAAAATACAGTCCTGACCTCCAGCAAGTTTCAGGTGCCTACCATTTCCCCCCGGACTCCAGGACATAAAAATAACTCAAGGCTGAGCTTACCGCTGTCAAGGCTAGTTGTTGGTCAGTCCGGCTACCACTACCTTTGATCGACTATGGCCTAGAGGGAACCCCGCAGCACCTTCAACCTACCACCTCAATGGCCCCATTGTCGAGCTTTTGCATCCATTTCCTCACCAGCACCGTCTAAGCCGGTAAAACCAGCTCCCCCAAGGCACCGGCCTCAGCACCAGGGAGAGCCAGGACAACACTATGGGCCAGGTAAAATTCAACTGACTGTCATGGCCAGGTTCTGGGACCCGCATCACCTTAATCCCCAGTGGGTTCCACAGGAATCGACCTGCAAGTGACTGAGTGTCACTAGTGTGTTTATCCATTGATTGCAACGTTAACGTTTTGCAGTAGTGAATTGCACTGATTTATTTTTCCTTCTAAAATCCATAACTCCGCTTATACTCATCTGATTGTGTTCGTTTTGGTGTCTAAATTTATATAACAACCTGCTTTATTTTTTATAAATTGGTGTCAGATTTTTTCCGAGTCATGTCAATTACTTGTTGTCCATGTTGGTACTCTAAAATGCTTACACATGTTCCACTAGTAAAGCCACACAGCTCTCTGCCATACTACCACGACTGAGCTGGGGATTTATTATTGGGAATCCACAGGGCCTATTTTGGGGTATTGTGAGAGTATTGCATAATGAAACCTAACTAGCCTCACTCCATAATACTCCTCTTTCCTTCATCTTTTCCTTGAAATACACAATGGTTTTTAAGAGAGCATAGACATAGACTCTGCAGCCAATGCCAAGGCATTAGCACAAAATGTAAATTATTATAATCTCTTCACTAGACTTAGTACCAGCTATGGAATATAGTACTTAATTTGTAAAAGAATAAGCGTCAGGGTCCAAGTGCTAATAAAGATTGGGCTGCTGTATACTAAGACTGCGTAGTCTTGATTCCACCTCCTACCTCTATAGCCCACCACCAGACACTCCCTGTCTTTTTATCTCTCATGCATATTCTTTTCATTCCTGCTTTCTCCCTTTGTCACAGTTTTCCATCTTTCCCTTCCTCCTCCTTTCATCCTTGTTGTGGTGTTTTCGCTTTTGCTCTGATCTGTTGAGGAATAAGTGCCAGTGAGTCTCAACTGCAACCACTGGCTCAAATTAAGCACTGGGTATGTTTCATTTCAAGAACAGGCATTCTCCAAGCCTTTTCAAACTAAGCAACACTAATGCAAATCACAAATGATTTTAAACTCATCCGCAAATGTACGCCCACAGTTCATAACATGTTCCTTAGTGAAAAATAGTTCCTTTGTACAACTTCAATTAAACTTTAACATCCTCCCTGTTGTTAGTATTATAAGTGTCTTCAAGCATTCCTCACAAAATAGTAATGACTTAAAAGTTACTTCCTTGTGGGTGTGCCGCATTGCAAAGCTGCATACGGTTACCATCTGATCACATTCCACACAACTCCAAATTAATTCTAAAATTCTTATATACATTTGGACAGCTTCAAGTTTGCCATTGTGTTCTTGTGTATTAACAGGATACATTGTGTAGAAATGTTCTGGTAACATGAGTTCTAACATTTTTTTCCAGTGATGCACAGATGGCATAGCAAATAAATCTCTTTTTAACAACAACTGCAATCATCCTATTTCACGCGACAAGGGCGAGGGGGATGCGGAGTACAACATCATACTTTTAAACTTCTCACAATTCTGTTTAACTGGGTGTTGTGAGAGATACGCATGCGATCACAATGTGTTGTGTAATTTGAGTAATTACGGCCAGGACGCTTTGTCTGTTAGAGAGACAGATGAGGGGTATTTTAGACTCATTTCAATCCGGGTGCAGGTTCCACCTCCACCCAGTCCACATCCCAGCTGCCACCCTGACATTCCTCTCACACCCCAAAATTTGCCCTCAAATTCATGGATGGCTGCAACATGGCAGAAGAATTAAGGGACAACAGAGAGCATCAGTTTGGTGTTGCAAGCTGTTACTTGCTAATATTGCTATTGTTTGCTGGGGCCTGCCTGGCTGTGAGGATTAATGAATACCAGGGGCCGTATTACACATTATAACTGTTTGCGCCCGGCGCACCTTTCAAAAGGTGCGCCCGGCGCAAGCAGTGATAATGCGCCCCATTATGGTGTATGCGCTGCCCCCAGGGCAGCGCATTCATGTGAAAACATGGAGCAGCCTCTCTGTTTTTTCACAGTGCAGGCGTCTGTAATATGGCACAGGGTCAAAGGAATTCCCTCATTTGCATAGGGCACGCCCCTATGCAAATGAGGGAACGCCCTCTGTTGATAGCGCTGGCGCTTTTGGTGCACCAGCGCTATCGGTATTATAGAAGGGGACGCACAAGCGTCTGCGTCCCCTTCTATAATACCAAAGTGCCCCGGGGGCGCGCAAAGCGGGCGCACACGCCCGTTGTGCCCCCGGGGCACCATCTGTAAAACGGCCCCTTGTTGATATCCCGGACCCTGTTGAACTGAATGGACTACACCACTTGCCATATTTTCATTGGTCAATCCTACTGATTCTCTCTCAACAGAACTGGCAGGCTCACATTGTAGTAATTATACGTTTGAAGAATTTTCGAAGGCACTTAGCAGATGCCACTCATCAGGATTAGTGAGGTTTTTAGCCTTATAATGGTGGTCCTTTAATTTCACAATTTAATTGGTAGAGTGGATAGTAGGAGGCACATCAAGTTAGAATAAGTGTGTAGTTTGAGTTCTTTTATTAATAAGTGTCATGGTCTCATGTTACATACTAACAGACATTGGACACAAAGGAGTTAAATAGAAATTAACAATGAATTCCCACTGGACTCATGTAGACATTGTTTGTGGATTGTGTTGTGTGAATTTGCATAGTCAAGTAGCTTCCCAACTTTGCATAGTTTTTTTCAGTTTTGCAGAAAGCAAACTCTGCACAGTTAAAAAAATGCAACTTCAGCAACCATTTGTTCACCTGAAATCTGTTCCCATGAACTTTAAAGCTGATGTTGGCCACAGCATGCGCTACTGTGCTTCAACAGCATTTCCTAGCTAGCGTCCAGATTCTCCTGGACACCCCCTACCACACCCCGACTTTTCCCACCATCTCCTGCTCATTAGCCCCTACTCTCTCCCTGCCAAAGATCCTTTGCCCATGATGCCCCCTTCTGGTGTCTCCGGAGCTCCTGTCCCCTGCAACTTCCTTACCTAACTTTGTTTGATCCAATTTCCAGTCAAACAATTTTCTGTTCTGTATGGGTGGCACATTCTGTGGCTGGACATCATTGAGATTGCAGGCCATGGTCTGGGTAATCTTCACCTTGGAAATGTCAGGAAAAGTTGGCAAACTACACCCTTCTTCATCCAGTGCTTACTTTGTGTTAAAAAAAAGAAGAAAAGAAAAAGTGTGCACCAGTGCCCTCATCAGGAGACTACTGCAGCTTGCACCACCCATTGCACCTGCCAGAGCTGCCAATGACAGTGCCAACACAACTACTAACCATCACATTCCTACGAGAGTGACAATTCAGACTATTCCAGGCACCCAAAGCTATAAGAATGACTGGGCAGCATCTATTAGTCATTTGTAATGTATATTGAATCAATAAACAACCGTTGTTGTGCTCATCTCAAAATTAGACAAACTCCGCCACCATGTGGCAGACTGTTATGGCAATTAAGTTTCACCCGAAACCATAGGCTCAAATTGAGCACTGCCTTCATGGAGGCCATGGTTCTAGAATTTGCCAAACTTTGCAGGCAAAGGGAAAACTTGCCTGTGTGACAATTGCTGCAGGTAACATATTCGAAAGGGAATTATTTGCAACCAGATTTCTTGAGCATATATTGATTAATATGCATATAAATGTGTTTAGATGTGGTAAGATTTCCATTTACACTGCAGCAGTTTATCAAAGGTATAAGAAAGTTACCATTAAAATCTAAAAATAATTCATGCATATCTTTTGAAATCCTGCATTTTAAAAGGATATGAGCATGTCACAGCTGTTTCATAGAAATCGTGTGAAAGTTTAAAGTATTAATGTAGGAAGAAGTGAAGGTGTTTCTGCTTAATAATAGGTACTGTGGCTAAATATTCAATTACTAATGTGGTAGACGTGGTATTTCATTTTTTCATTATTTTGCCTATTTTTATATGAAGTGTGACTACACTTGTTATGCTGAAACGCTAGCCCATTCATTGCTCATCCACGCAGTCCGAACCATGGGTGACCTTTCCTGTGGGAGAAGGACTGTGAAACAATGAGTTCTCCAAATGGCCTAAATCGAAGAAATGCCTTTTCTAGTCTAACAGTGCAGCACCGTGAGCTAACAAGGCTCCCTAGTAGCTCTCTTGGGTAAAACCCAGATTGGAATGCATCGCCTTTGATGGAGAAAAATACACGTTCTGACACCACTTGCACAAATGTTCTGCGAGCATGCGACAAACTCAGCTAAAAGCATTTAGGCATTAGCATGTTGGTCATTTCTGTACAAAGCTGAAATAATGTTGTAGTTTAAGAAACAAATATGGCATATTACCAGTGGCGGCTCCTCCTCTAAGGCGGAGGAGCCTCACCCCACTGCTTTTCAGCAGTGCAAAGAAGGAAAAATAAAATGATAACATGATGTTGTTCTCATTTTATTTTTCCATGCAGAAGCAGGTTTTGGCGTTTGGCTGTTGTCACAGACAGAAGGGGGAGGAGAAAATATGTGCACTTAAGTGCGCTTGACGTTTTGGCCGGCAGTCTTTGGCCGGCCAAACAGTCATGCGCACTTAGCATTTTCTCCATCGGGCTGTAATGCACAGTCTGGGTGGAGAACATGCACAGGCTCCCACTGCCTGTCTGAGCGCCAAACCACGGCGGTCAGACCAATCACGATGCTACCGTCATGGTGACAGCAGTGTTGCGATTGGCTTAGGGGAGCCTGTGTTCTTCCTGATTCCGGAAGAGAAGCGGACAAGAGACAACAATGGAGGAGAGTTGGCGGCCTTACAAAGTTAAGTGTTCGTTATTTTTTAAACCACCCCTGCCCCTACACCCCGGTTCAGTGCCAGCCGCCACTGCATATTACAATTTTATAATAGGTCAATTGACTTCCTTGTCATGATTTTTTTCGGTGTTGGAAATATAAGGCATTAACAAGTGAATTGTATGTGTGTATTTATGTAGGTAGTATTTCTATAGAGAAAAACAAGCCAAGTGGCACTGAGCACTTGTACATGGTCAAAGACAAAGTCAGTCAACTGGTAAGAGGAAAGGAAGCTGGCTTGTGGAGGGTCAATGCATTGTGATGTAGTGTTCTTTAAAGAGTTAAGTCTTCAACTTTTTTCCTAAATTGGGGCAGCATTGGGGTGGTCCTGATGGATATGGGGATGTTGTTCAAGATTCTTGATGCATAGATGAAAAAAGCCTGCTGTATTGTTTGTTCTTTTTTACACTTAGTCTGCAATCTGATGGTGTGCCAAGGTCCGCCAGAGATGGTGAGCTTGTCAGCAAGATAGGTGGAAGTATTGGTCAGCAATAGCTTTGTAAATGATCCAGTTTGTTTTGAAGATAGTGTGGATGGGCAAGGCAGCCAATGGAGTTCCATCAGAATGGGGGAGATGTGGTCACATTTCTTTAGGCCCTGGATGAGACATGCTGCAGCATTTACGATCAGTGTACTCTGGGAGGCCATGGAGTATTTCACTACCACCATCCAGATGAGAGAGCACAAGGTCTTGAACAGCACTACTGAGGTCACTTTCTGAAAGAAAGCATTGGACTTTCTTTAGAAGAGAGCTAGTACAAGGTAAAGTTGGGATTCGGTGAAACTTGGGGTTCAAGCATGTAAAGTTCATGTCATTGGGCTAGGTTTGTACTGTATGTTGTTTATTGTTCTCAGGAATTCTGTCTTGGGTGGAAGCAAGCTTGTGGCAGCACTGAACATCCAGGTCTGGATGATAAGCAAAAGTAGTACTTTATGTCTGAAGCGGAGGAGACTTTCATGAGCTGTGTATCATCAGTATATTGGTTAATCTTGATGCTGTTAGCTTGTAAAAGGAGCACCAAGCAGTAGCATGCAAAGGTTTAAGATGACATGAGACCATATACAGCCCTGGGGAGGTTCCATTAGTCACAATTTCACATTGAATTTCTATAGAATGATAGTTGAAAAGCTGTCCTTGCCAGGTTGTTTACCACCGAGGAGTTCCAAGTTACATCAGACAAGGAGAGCACTTACATTGTCTATATCACTTACAACCCTGAGGTGGAAAACTCCTTGATACAGCCAAGTAATTAACTAAAACTTTACTTTGTGCATGCCCCCCGACCCAACATCCTCTTCTCCTAATCAAAGCAACAATGTAGTGTTTAAGGAGTCATGGGAAAAGACATGTATGACATGGACTCACCTCTGTCAGCCCTCCTTTATAGTACCTGGTGTTCTGCCACCCACTCTTTTGCCTTAGACAAACCCTCATTTACTCTGCCCAATACACCACCAAATATCTAACTTCCTTCCAACCCACCCACACCATACATAAGAGAACCCCCCTGCCTAAATTAAATAAACTGGCATCCTGATGCCCTCCCTATCCACACTTGACCTTTCCCTCCCCTATATCAAAACACACCTAGTATGAATCCAACATCCTTACAGTGAATGGTCCCCTACCCCGCCTAATCAAAAAAAATTTTTAGCAAATTATTCTCACCATCCACCATTGCAAATACCGTTTACCCCATACACAAATCATTACCTGTTCAATCCCAGCCTGGAGCCGTGCCTGTGCTATCGTACAGAGCGGAGAGGTGGCCTCCATGGGAAAGCAACTCTGTAAAAGACACTCATCAGCGTGGTCTCCATTTCCCTGTCAGAGTTGGTCTGTGCAGACCAGTGACTTGCAAGTGCGATAGCAGTTTGTGGTGCAAGAGAACCATCATCATGTGCCAATTCATGGGCCTTATTATGTGACTAACAAAAATGGTGCACAAAACATTTGCTCAATTGTGCAAAACATAACATAACAGGGATTGAAAATGCCCCCTTTCAAAGTTCAGCCTGAATCACAGCAGAAACTGATATTAACCAGGGGCAAAATGGAGCAAAATGGATTATGCATTATGTTGCTTAGTAATGGATATTTGATTACATCTGAGGCAAAACATTTGTCTTTATTGAAATACATATTCAAAACATTTTTGTCTAAAGCCTTGTCTTGCTCACATATTTTAGAGTGAAATCCACCGTGGATTTTAAAATTAATATTAAGCTCCTCAGTACAACTGATCTTTAATATAAAATTGAGCTGAAACATGAGTTTCCACAAATGAGCATTACAACACTTGCAATCTTTATGCATGGATTATCATCACAGGTTTTTTTGCGAATAAATCCCAAGTCAAAGTCTGAGGAAGATGTTATCCCTAAAAAATTCTGATAATTATGTGCTGGCATGTGGAAATTAGTGTGGTAACACCAATTCTCACATGTTATGCACTAGTTCATACAGGCCCCATAGGGATTATTTTATCGTTGGAATAGTGGTCAGTCGTGAAGAGGGGTTATGTATGGAAATAGTTTTTATTGTAAATCATTACAGCTAGATTTGCATTATATTTGGTAGGTTAATGAGTTCAGCCATATTCCTATTGCGTAAAAAGTAGAACTGACATAAATGGATGTACTTTTTTTTGTGCTAGTGTGAATTTTACATAATTCATAATGCATAACTAATCACCAATGCAACAATGTGAACAGATCATTAGTTGTGTATGGCTTCTATTTGACCACACTAGCTTTTGTTGGTTCTTATTCAATGCAGTGACGTCACAGTGATGAACAACAGCATCCTATTTTCTGTTGTGATGTCAACATGGGGATGCCACTGCTTTCATGAACTTGCCTTGCCACATCTTGGTCTTTACAACATGAGAGATTCAGTGTAATGCTGGATAAAACGAATATGTGACGTTACAACGCGTTCCATTACAACGCAGTACGTTACATCGCAGTTATTACAACGCAAGTCGTTACAACGACTTGCGCTGGAGGGCGCTGGACTTAGGAATAGTTTGATTTACTATTCCAACTCCAGTCTACGTACAGTAGGGAAGGTGTTGGAATAGTAAATCTTACTATTCCTTAGTCTAGAGCGCCATCCAGCGCAAGTCGTTGTAATGACTTGCGTTGTAATGACTGCGATGTAAAAGCATCGCGCTTTAACGACCGCGTTGAAAAGGTCGTTTCCCGGATAAAACTGCTGCCTCTCTCCTGCCTCAAGCATGTCTGTACAACCCACTGAATATATTGGTCTCCTGACTTGCTAGTCATAGTGGCAGATCCTCTCTTTCGTGGAACAATCTCTCTGAAATGCTCTCCCTTTGGCTCTGAGGCAAGTTGACAATCATTTGTCATTTCGGAAACAGGTGAAGACTTGGCTCTTCTCACAATAATGGTGTTATCATACTGTTCCATCTCTTATTTACTAGGGGTGGGCGGAAAATTTCATTCCGCTCGCAGAATTGGTGGAATTGTCACTCCATGTTACTGTTTAACGCGGAGTTCCGGGCAAATTCCGCCAATCGTTACATGGAGTAATTTTGCTCCAGTTCGAACAACGCGATGACAACGGGAACAACACAAGGCTCCTTCAAGGGAGCTGGCGAGCACAAGTGAGATTTGGCTTCCTATAGCTTGATTTCTGGTCACTAGGAAGCCTTCTGGTGCCAGTCACGTTCAGAGGACTGATTCTCGAGTAGATTTCTACTCAAGAAGCAGCAAATCAATTCGAAATTTGATTTCCAAGTAACTAATCTACCCAAATGGACAGTAAAGGTAGTTTTTTTTAGCGTGAAACACATTTTTTTAATTTTACTTTTTTTTTTTAACTGGAAGGAAGTGCCACAGAAGCTCCAACTTCCGCTTCCTGTCCAGAAGGCTCCTCCTTTGCCCATCCCTTGGTCACTTTTCATTTGAATTTTGAGGGGAAAGGATCACTCTCTTCTTTGTCTGCAATCCCTGCTGCATATACCAGTGGATTTTCAAGCATTTTCCTTAGAGGAATGAAGAAAATTAAAGAACCTTTGCAGAGGTTTGTTGTTTGATGGAGGGCATGGAGGGCATGCACCAATATTTTTTACCTATTTTGTTTTTCCTTCCATTTTTAAACTTGATTGTGGTTGGCCTGAAGTTGCAGTAGGGGCCTTGTTTGCATTACATTTCTTTTGTATTTTCTAAGGGAAAAGGTTTGCACAGGTTTGGGAGGGTTGGGGGCCTGGTTTCAAAACATTTTCTACATTTTCTTGTGTGGTGTTTGGATATGTAGCACTATTATTTTGATAATTTTACTCTGGGGCATAGTCTGCCCATGCCAGTGGCCAGGGCCAGCCAGCTGTTACTACTAGGCATTGGGTATATACATTAAACAACTGTTGTTTATGTGGTATATGTTTTTTTCAAAAAACATCTATTCATCTATTGATTTTAGGGGTGGCCTTGGATTAAATGCAAAATGTTGTTTTTGTATTTTATGTTTTTCTGCAGAGTTTTAATGTATTTTGGTGAGGTAATTTTTGATGCCTTGAGATGTTTGTGGTTGATGAATTTATAAAGTTGACAGATAGTTTTCGTTTTTGGCATTGTTGAATTAATGGTTGTTTTTTCTTCTTTGTTTACCATGTCTCTTTTCTTTGTTGACCTAGTGGCCGTTTTTTTGTGAGGCCAGTGTGTGAGTGTGTTTGCCATAGGCCAACATTTTGTCTTTATTCTCCATGACATATGGCAGGGTGGCCAATTTGATTTGTGTAGTCAATGTGCTTTTGCCATAGGCCTGTATGTGTTCTTTGTTATCCCTGCCTTTGCTCTTGGTGGCCATGTGGCCGGCGGCCATTTTGTAGTCAGTGTGCTTTGCTTTTGCCATAGGCCTTCATGTGTTCTTTGTTGTCATGACTTTGCCCTTGATGACCATGTGCTAGTGCAGCCATTTTGTGTAGCTAATGTGTTCCTTTTCTTCCACTTTTCAAAGCCATTTTCTGGGGACAGTGTCATGATGCCTTTGTTTTTTTTCTTCATTTTTATTTCCCTGATTCAAGTTTAATGTGCTTGAGGATGATTGTAGTATGTTTGTACAGTGTGTTTTTTATGCTTTTTTTTCCATTTTCCCCTGCGCCTACCTTACCTCCCAAAGAATTTCTCATGGTCCCTAGGAAGACACCAGAAATATTTGTTTTCAATTATTTGATTTTTCCCTGCACCCCCTGACTGCCAAAGGCTCACACCAGCAATAATTTTTTTAAGGATTATTCAATTTTCCCCTCGCTCCCACGGCCTGTAATAGGGGCACACAGCAATATTTTTTTTAAGGATTATTCCATTTCCCCCTGCACCCACCACCTGCCAGAGGCACACACCAGCAATAATTTTAAAGTATTATTCAATTTTCCCAGTGCAC
Organism: Calotriton arnoldi; assembly: GCA_963921515.1. NCBI lineage: Eukaryota > Metazoa > Chordata > Amphibia > Caudata > Salamandridae > Calotriton > Calotriton arnoldi. The sequence continues at coordinate 110,830 of CAWUFW010021663.1, forward strand.
CCGCCATAGGCGAACACCAGCTATACAATTTTTTCAGGATTATTCAATATTCTCCCTGCCTGCCATAGGCATCTCATAGGCCTTGGAGGCACATAAAGTAAACTTTTCAATCTGTATGTTATTGAAATATTATGTTATTATGGTTTGGAATGGATACACTATTGTTAATTATTTGTGATGTGACCTCACTAAATTATATTGTCTCTAGATTCAAACTGCAAATGCCATGTTTCACTAAATTATTTTCTTGTTTGTTTGCTTTTAGGTGCACAAGAGACATCTTCACACACAGTACAGCCAGAGAGAAGGCCAACAGTGATACAAACCACCCGAGTCCTCCTCTGCCTTCGCTTGTGCATCTAAGTGGCAACTGCCAGAGCTAAGAAAGAACTTGAAGATGTCCCCAAAAAAGGGTGTTCCTGCCAAAAAAAAGTGGCCAGCGAGGAGAAGAAGGATGTTGCCACCACTGTTGTGCTGGCCTCCAGCTATTTCAGTAAACGTGGTGTACCTGCTGCACCTTCCTCTGGGCAGCTAAAGGCTGGGAGCAGAACTCCCACATCATCAACAGCACCACCCCAAAGTAAGACTAATCCCAAGCCCATGTCTTTCAGCAATGCAGCCACTGCAGTAATGGTGACAATCAGTGAGTCTGAACTGGATTTGTCTCAGATGCAAACTAGTACCTAATCGCCGCAGGAAAGTGGACAATAGGAGCTGCAGCCAGCAACAGTTCAACCTGAAGTAGGAGCAGAACAGGAGGCTGGGCTTCCTGCTGAGCAAGAGTTTGCTCTTCACTCATTGGCTTCACAATCTCCAGCAAGAAAACGAAAGAGTACTCTATCATCTTCTCTAAGCCCCCCTTTCTAATGATCTGGACATGGATTAGACCCTGGCTGAGTGTGAGACCCGCCTGAGAGACAAGGGAAAAGAAAAGTTCTTGAAAGCGTTAGAATTCTGGAAAGTGACAGTGATGAGGAACGAGCTAGTGATGGTCAGTATTGGGCAGCTCAGAGGACACGAAGATGACCCCTCCTATTCAACCTTGTCAGAGGGAAGTGGTTCCACCACCATCACAGCCGGCTTCTATATTTGTAAGACCCTCGTCGAGACATGCATCCACCACCACTACAGTCAAGTACACCCTACAGAGAAGCAAATGACACAGCTACCTACCTCCAGTTCTTCAGGTGTTGGCAGTAGCACAATAAAAAAATTCTCCTCCCCAGTTTGGGACTTCTTTATGATTAGCAAGCAGCAGGATAGCATTGCAATGTGCTCCATTTGCCACTCAAGTGTTCGCCGAGGGAAGCCAGGTCACACTACAGGAATGGAGGCCAACCATCCCATCTGAGAAAAAAAAATCCCACAATCCCGTGGGAGGAGCACCTTAAACAGACAGGTGGTGGTAGTGGTGATGACAAGAGAAGCAGCTGAGTGCACAGTGATAGAAGAAGAAGGCGGTCATGAGGAAGAAGAGGATAACATAATTAAACAAAACTGCCCTGTCGTGTGTGAACATCACCTGCATCAGCATCCTCCAAATGAGACAAGACTCAGATGCAGACACCTCCACCACATACAGTGATTCTCCCATGATGAAGATTGAGTCTACCACCTCCTGGCTCGCTTCTAAAGTCACCTGTGTCAGTGGCACCACAAATGGAAACAAATCCAAGCTTTTATTACAGGCATGTTTTGGAAGGAGGGGCCCTCCTAATGCAACCACACAACAGCACATTTGTACAATGGAAAGCCGGCTAAAATGTTAACACTGTACCTTTTCCATTTTTCTTTCACGGAAGGAGTAGGATTTTTAGAATTTGTGGTGGCTATCTGCCCGAAGTGGAAGGTTCCCAACCGGACCTATATTGCTAGAGTTGCTGTTCAAGCTCTCTATCATGATGTGCTACCATCTCAACAGAAATTACATTTATGTGGAAGACCCCGCTACAAGGTACTGAGGACCTTCAGATGCTATGGACTTCTTTTAATGACAAGCAAAATGAATAAATGTGAGTTTGACTTACCATATAAATTGATAAAGGAATGCAGAATGCTGATGATTTTTTTTGTCTCAGCAATGCGGAGAAATTCTCCTCTGCAACACTGCCACTGCTGATCATTCAGTATTTTCTGCAGATGGAAAAGTCCACTGTTATCGCATCTACCATAACTAGAAATTTAATATTTTCAAACTAATGCAATACAACAACAAAAAAATGATTTTTATAAAGCGTTAATAGTTCAGTACTATGGCGTGTGAAATATTGTGATAATCTACAGCTCACTAGAAATTCAAATCTCATTTCGTGTTTTCAAGCTAGCATACATCTCTCAATCCTATGCATCATTTGCTACCACTCTCTACGCATCTCTAGCACCTCTATTAGGACGTAGATAAAAATATCTTATTGCCAGCCAAGTGACAGAGTACTCTTCTCACTGCAATTCTTTTAGGTTATGGTACCCCAATAGCAATTAATTCGATAAGTTGACCAAGCTATGCAGCAAAGTCTTGTTCACACTATCCACCTGACGACAGACACGTAGACCAGATGTGAAACAACTGATTACATGTGTATCAATGCACACTGGATCTCTTTTATGGGGATTAGGCAACAGCTATCTGCAGGTCTCAGTGCTGAAGAAAGTTTAAAGGTCCTTTGGCGGCATGCAGGAGTAGCGATGTTCGCCATGGGGAACTCCTATACAGCTGCAAACATCTTGGAAGAGTGTAACAGCAAGGTGTTTGAATGGCCTCGATCCAAAGAGCTCAGAATTGGATTTGTTGCCTCGGACAATGGCAGTAATATAGTGACAGCCATGGTAGATGGTGGATTTTTCAGGGTCCTGTGTTTGGCGTATTGCTTCAACCTGATTGTGCAGGACTTTTTAAAAAAAGAAGACCTAGTCAGCAACATACTGGCCACCTGCAGAAGAATCTGCACTCATTTCAGGCATTCTTTTAAAGCCTGGAAGCAGTTGAGGATCATTCTGCATGCTATTAGAGTCCCAGGTAAAGCCCTCATACAGGAGGTGCCAACATGTTGGAACTCTACCTACTATAAGTTGCAACGTCTGATCAGTACAGACTGATTTCCAACTATGTCCTTCAAAGAGGATGAAGATGCAACTGGGAAATGCAAGACCATGGAGACTGACAAATGGGGGCTAGTCAAATGCCTGACACAAATGCTACTTACTTTTCAGGTTTTCACATGGGAAGTCAGCAGCAAGGACAATACGATCAGCCAAGCAACCTTGTTGTTGCCTCTGCTACAGGACCCGTTGAAAAAGGTGTTGCAAAGGTTTGCCGGTGTGAACGTAGGAGCATATGAGTTGTTTGAGAGCTTAATCCTTTGCTTGGCTGTTAATACAAGACTGCAAAGATAGATTGTGTCCTCCAAAGAGTACATATGTGACACAGTACTTGATCCATGGTACAACAATATACTGGTCACTTTCATTCCTTTTCCAGAAGGGGATGTTTCACTTTACAAGAGTTGGATTGTTGATCAAGTGAGAGACCTGGAAAAAGAACAGCTGGAAGTTAGAGGCCCAGTCAGAAGCTCTGACATGCAGCCTTCAACCTCCAGAGGGCAGTGTTGTTGTCTGCCAGCCATCACCATCATCACCGGCAACAGAAATCCAAACCCAACCTCTGTATGGCTTGGTTTCAAGTGGCAGGGCTTAATCCACGTGCAGAGGCGAAGGCAACAGAGTGAGCAAGTGGCAGCACCAATTAACATTCAGAGGATGGTCCAAGACTATCTGGATAACCCAAAAGAGGTCTAGCCGGATCAAAACCCATTGGTATGGGAAGATGTGAGAATGGCCAGAGCTTTGCAGGCTGGCAATAAAGTATATGGCTTGTCCGGAGGACAGTGAGCCTTCTGAACGCGTGTTCAGTGCAGCCGGTGCAGTTGTCACAGCGAGAAGGACCAGTCTCTCACCTCAAAACATGGAGAGTTTGTCCACAATAAAAATTAACTAACACTGCATACCACAACATTACAATGTTCCTGAAACAGCACAGGAGGAGGAGGAGGGTGATTTCTCTGAATCAGCTTTGTTAGTTGATCAACTTCTGGGCGACCCCCTGAGTTTGAGGAGGAACTCTACTTCCCTGACTAAGTACGCCACAACAGAACCTTCATACATTATTGCCTAACTGCTTTGGGAAAAAAGGATATATATAT
>CAWUFW010021664.1:0-115013 GCA_963921515.1 Calotriton arnoldi
ATGCACAGGTTCCCCTCTATACTAAAAGAAAGGGAGGGACTAGCTCTATGACCCTACCTATGGGAGGGTCAGGGGAGTGGGTGGCTACACCCACTTCCCTTTGTCCAGTTTTGCGCCAGAGCAGGGACAGGTAGCCCCTGAGCCGGTTTGAACTGGCATATGCACAGAGGAGCCTTCTGCTCCCCCAGTGCAGGACTTCAAAGCACTCTAAGAGTGCACCCACCCAGCCCCAATACAATAAACCCTGTCTGGAAGGTGGTCACACCCCCTTGGGACAGGATATCTATTGTTGGGCTTCCTCCACTGCGAGTGTTGGTCATCAGCAGGAGGGCAGCCCAGTGTCTGTGACTGGTGGCATCCATTTTGTGATGCCAGGGCTCTGCAGGATTCTACCGCGTTTCCACAGTAGGTACATGTCTATCCCTCTAGAAGGGTGGAATTCTACCCCCGCCGCCAGGACTGGCGGGGGTAGTATTCCAAGATGTTTGACACCAAACACGACATGTTTCGATGCAGCCATTCCAAAGTTAGCATTTTACCACGAGGATATAATGCACTTAAAAGTATATGGTTTAACCGCATCCACAAACAGCACCAGAGAATGGACTCTGAGAGCTGCAGAGGGGCCCTGCTCAGGCAGAGGCACCCCCTCACATAGAAGCCAAGCACCCTGCCCTCAGGATTGATAGGGCCTGCCTTAGGGGTGACTGATAGGTTTATATGTGTGTGTAGGAGAGATATAGGTGACCTATATCTCAGTGAGGAGTGCTAGCACTTCCTCACCCAGGCTGCAATAGCAGGCCTGTGGTGTCAGATTTAGTCTGCTTCCCAGGGGTGGCATAATACATGCTGCAGCCCCTGGTAGGCCTGTGGAGTACCTATGCCCTTGGTACCTAAGGTACCATATACTAGGGACTCATAAGGTACCACAGTATCCAATCACTAGTGCACCTAGAGTGCACTCCAAATTGTTTAGAGAGAACAGAGAGGCTGGGGCCCTGATTAGCAGGGTCCCAGCCAGACTATAGCCAGAAACCAGTGTAAACATCAGAAAAAAAGTGGGGGCAACATAAGAGGCAGATCCTACTCTCCTACAGGAACAAGAAGGTGCTAGGACTGTAACATTTGTGATTGAGGCACACGAGTCATTCAGGACAGAAGTATTTTATTCATGGGTCAAATTCCCACATGCAGATGCACGCACAAATGCATTTCATACTTACACTCCGGATGAAACACCAGAAGAATATTGTCCATACGAGGACATTGAAGTTCCGTTCTCCTACCAGGAGCATATAAACTGTTTTAAAGGTGCCCTCCCAGACACCACAGAAAAAGTAAGACTCGGTCCGCTCAGCAGAGGTGGAGCGACTTGGCCAGTCCTAGCGGCTTACACACCACATCCAGACATTGACATAATGCCAGTAGCAGACTTACGTCCTCTTCACAAAGAAATAATAAAACGTTACAGAAATCTGAGACAGTTCGTTATGAGAACACTGTGAGAAGCTGGCTTGGTATATGGTGTACACTTATGTAAGTGGGCACCCTGCACCAATCCAGACAACGCTTATGGTGATTTTAGTGGTCTTAGACAACCTTAGAAAGCTCTCTAAGTGGTAGCTGTGAAGAGCAGCCTTCAGGCTTAGTCCAGAAGGAAGGTAAAGCAGCTTGTTTTACGAGAACATAATCTTATAAGTATAGATTAGGTGAAAAAGAACGACACAGTGTAGTTATAAAAATATGTATTCATTATAAGACACTCACTAACACGTACAGATATCTCCTACCCGGAGATATACACAATGCACACAATACTTTACGATAGAAACAGGTAAGTAGCACTTACTACCCAGCGGTCACCAGGGGGGGACCAAACCATATACTAAATTAGTGGTATGCGAACCACGACTCGAGTCAAGACTGTACCCAGAAGACGTAGAAGTGTCGGGGACCCAAGTAACCACCCAAGGTAAGTAACGAGAGGCAACAGGCAGGTTTTGTTATCTAAGATAGTGGGTAGACATTCTCGTAGATGTTCTTTAACTTGGGACTGTATTGTATATACAGATGAAGGGGAGTTGATCAGGAGCATTTTTGCGCTGGGAGGTACTAGAGGGAAAGCGCCAGTTGAGTTTTTTTTTTTTTTTTTTTAAAGTACATAATGAATAATGTTAGCGTATTGATATGACAAGCGTTTTAAAATATGAAGTCTAAAATGTTGTTGTCTGACTTTGTAGTGAACCCCTGACGAAGGTTGATGAAAGCAACCGAAATGCATTGGGAATGAGATACTACTGAGGATGAATTATGTATGTTTCCTGCCGTAAAAATAAGGCTCGGATGGGCATATTTACCGCATCAGAATTGAATACATAATGGTTTTTCATGTGACGGACGAAAAGGAACAAAAATTGAGAATTGAAATAAATGGTTTAAAATTACAAAACTGGATGATTTTTTGAAGTTTTGGCGCAACAAAGCCTTTCAGCAGTGCTTCCGGTATGGGAGCGACAAATCGTTCCCTAACCCATTGTTCTATATTTTCCTACGCTGTTGGAGGGCGGACTGCGTTCCCGGAATGCACGCATTCTATTGGTAATAATGATGACATTGAATACATGGATAAAAAGGAGTACACTCTACTCTATAATTGTGATGTACTTTGACAGCCCAACCTGGAGTAGCACCCACAGATTTAAACAGTTAAGATGGATGAAATCAAGGTCACATGTTAAACCTACACTCCTCACTAAGGGGAGCAAGCTTAAACTGCTCCAAAACAGCAACGAATGCGAAGGACGATTTAATGTTACAACACCAAAGGAAACGTTATTTCATATGATTATTCAGTGGATGTATTTCAATCTTGAAATTCCTTTTAACATGTGTACAGATACAATTAATTAAAGCTCAGAAATGTAATCTTTTTAATAGGCGCAGATTTATACATCGTAAGGGTGGGCGGAGTAATCTGGCGAATGCTGGGGGTTTGTTGAACCGAATGAGGGGATAGAGTAAGGTTTCACATATAGGTGATTTCAACAAGTAGGAGCCGTACCGGTGGATTATGGGTCCCGTAGTAAAAGTGGTAAAAGCTTAGATAATGATAAGGGGTGAGTCTTAAAACGTGATGAGTTTAAAATGGCGGCAAATGTGAGAAAGCCGTTAGTCGGCTCGAGGAGTGAGAACTAGGTTGATGAAAAGTTTCACAAGTACGAGAGGGATTTTTATGCAGTGTGGAACGAGAGGCAACAGGCAGGTTTTGTTATCTAAGATAGTGGGGAGACATTCTCATAGATGTTCTTTAACGTGGGACTGTATTGTATATACAGATGCAGGGGAGTTGATCAGGAGCATTTTTGCGCTGGGAGGTACTAGAGGGAAAGCGCCAGTTGAGCTTTTTTTTATTTTTTAAAAGTACATAATGAATAATGTTAGCGTATTGATATGACAAGCGTTTTAAAATATGAAGTCTAAAATGTTGTTGCCTGACTTTGTAGTGAACCCCTGACGAAGGTTGATGAAAGCAACCGAAATGCATTGGGAATGAGATACTACTGAGGATGAATTATGTATGTTTCCTGCCGTAAAAATAAGGCTCGGATGGGCATATTTACCGCATCAGAATTGAATACATAATGGTTTATCATGTGACGGACGAAAAGGAACAAAAAATTGAGAATTGAAATAAATGGTTTAAAATTACAAAACTGGATGATTTTTTGAAGATTTTTGGCGCAACAAAGCCTTTCAGCAGTGCTTCCGGTATGGGAGCGACAAATCGTTCCCTAACCCATTGTTCTATATTTTCCCACGCAGTTGGAGGGCGGACTGCGTTCCCGGAATGCACACATTCTATTGGTAATAATGATGACATTGAATACATGGATAAAAAGGAGTACACTCTACTCTATAATTGTGATGTACTTTGACAGCCCAACCTGGAGTAGCACCCACAGATTTAAACAGTTAAGATGGATGAAATCAAGGTCACATGTTAAACCTACACTCCTCACTAAGGGGAGCAAGCTTAAACTGCTCCAAAACAGCAACGAACGCGAAGGACGATTTAATGTTACAACACCAAAGGAAACGTTATTTCATATGATTATTCAGTGGATGTATTTCAATCTTGAAATTCCTTTTAACACGTGTACAGATACAATTAATTAAAGCTCAGAAATTTAATCTTTTTAATAGGCGCAGATTTATACATCGTAAGGGTGGGCGGAGTAATCTGGCGAATGCTGGGGGTTTGTTGAACCGAATGAGGGGATAGAGTAAGGTTTCACATATAGGTGATTTCAACAAGTAGGAGCCGTACCGGTGGATTATGGGTCCCGTAGTAAAAGTGGTAAAAGCTTAGATAATGATAAGGGGTGAGTCTTAAAACGTGATGAGTTTAAAATGGCGGCAAATGTGAGAAAGCCGTTAGTCGGCTCGAGGAGTGAGAACTAGGTTGATGAAAAGTTTCACAGGTACGAGAGGGATTTTTATGCAGTGTGGAACGAGAGGCAACAGGCAGGTTTTGTTATCTAAGATAGTGGGGAGACATTCTCGTAGATGTTCTTTAACGTGGGACTGTATTGTATATACAGATGAAGGGGAGTTGATCAGGAGCATTTTTGCGCTGGGAGGTACTAGAGGGAAAGCGCCAGTTGAGCTTTTTTTAAAAAAAAGTACATAATCAATAATGTTAGCGTATTGATATGACAAGTGTTTTAAAATATGAAGTCTAAAATGTTGTTGTCTGACTTTGTAGTGAACCCCTGACGAAGGTTGATGAAAGCAACCGAAATGCATTGGGAATGAGATACTACTGAGGATGAATTATGTATGTTTCCTGCCGTAAAAATAAGGCTCGGATGGGCATATTTACCGCATCAGAATTGAATACATAATGGTTTTTCATGTGACGGACGAAAAGGAACAAAAAATTGAGAATTGAAATAAATGGTTTAAAATTACAAAACTGGATGATTTTTTGAAGTTTTTGGCGCAACAAAGCCTTTCAGCAGTGCTTCCGGTATGGGAGCGACAAATCGTTCCCTAACCCATTGTTCTATATTTTCCTACGCAGTTGGAGGGCGGACTGCGTTCCCGGAATGCACGCATTCTATTGGTAATAATTATGACATTGAATACATGGATAAAAAGGAGTACACTCTACTCTATAATTGTGATGTACTTTGACAGCCCAACCTGGAGTAGCACCCACAGATTTAAACAGTTAAGATGGATGAAATCAAGGTCACATGTTAAACCTACACTCCTCACCTAGGGGAGCAAGCTTAAACTGCTCCAAAACAGCAACGAACGCAAAGGACGATTTAATGTTACAACACCAAAGGAAACGTTATTTCATATGATTATTCAGTGGATGTATTTCAATCTTGAAATTCATTTTAACATGTGTACAGATACAATTAATTAAAGCTCAGAAATGTAATCTTTTTAATAGGCGCAGATTTATACATCGTAAGGGTGGGCGGAGTAATCTGGCGAATGCTGGGGGTTTGTTGAACCGAATGAGGGGATAGAGTAAGGTTTCACATATAGGTGATTTCAACAAGTAGGAGCCGTATCGGTGGATTATTGGTCCCGTAGTAAAAGTGGTAAAAGCTTAGATAATGATAAGGGGTGAGTCTTAAAACGTTATTGTAGGAAGGTGGAATCTGACTATATGGTTGCCCCCACTTTTTTTATGGTGTTTTGCTGGTTTATGACTTAGTTGGACTGGGATCCTGCTATTCAGGGCCCCAGTCTATCTGCTTTCTCTGTAAAAAGGTTTCCATGTGCCTTAGGCACATCTCTGATTGGAATCTGGAGTGCCCTTATAAGTCCCTAGTATATGGTATACTATGTACCAAGGGCATAGGTACCTCAGAGGCCTACCAGGGGCTGCAGCATGTATTGTGCCACCCCTGGAAGGCCATCCAAACTGACACCACAGGTCTGCTACTGCAGCCTGGGTAAGGTGGTGCATGCACCCCTTACTGTGATATAGGTTACCTATATCACTAAATACATACACACATATAAACCTATAAGTCACTCCTAAGGCAGGCCTTATCAATCCTAAAGGCAGAGTGCATGGTTCCTATGTGAGGGGGTGCCCCTGCATGAGCAGGGCCCCTCTGCAGTGTTCGGAGACCCTTCTCTGATACTGTTTGTAGTGCAGCCTGACCATATACTCTTAAGCGCATTCTAACCTCGCGTTAAATACTAACTTTGGAATGGCTGCACCTAAACATGTCGTGTTTGGTGTCAAACATCTTGGAATACTACCCCCCGCCAATTCTGGCGGCGGGGGTAGCATTCCACCCTTCTAGAGGGAAAGACATGTTAACACTGGCTAGCCCGGTAACTTCTTTCCAAAGCCCTGGCATCACAAAATGGATGCTGCTGCCACAGACATGAGTCTGGCCTCCTGCTGCTGGACGAAACTCCGGCAGGGAGGCCTGGACAATAGGTTTCCTGTCCCAGGGAGGTGTGACCACCTCCCCAGACAGGATAATGTGTATTGGGGCTGGGCAGGAGCACTTTCGGGTGCTTTGAAGTCCTGCACTGGGGGCACACTTGGTGTCCCTGTGCATACCCCAGTTCAAACCGGATCAGGGGCTTGCAGCCCCTGCTTTGGCACGAACTGGACAAAGGAAAGGGGTGTAGCCACCCCTCTGCCCTGACCCACCCATAGGTGGGGCCACAGAGTAGTCCAACCCCTAAACTTAGTATAAGTATAGGAACCCAGTCCTTAGGACTTTAGATTATCCCTGGACGAAACTCTGAAACAGAATCCTGGACCTTCGACGCTCTACTCATGATTAGAGGACAGAAGAATCTCCCTTGGGGTCAAGGAGTGACTCCCCTGCTTGGCAGGCACCAAAGAAGCATCTGTCCGGTTCGCATTTCTGAAGCTCCCGTCGGACGCCGAAGTCATCGCATCACCAGAGGTGGATTCTCAGACTTCCCCGAGGCTACCCTGAGTCCCCAGCAAAGCTGAGGCCCGTAGCTATCGTGGGTGACTTGAGACTGTGACCCCTGGACACCGAGCACATTTGCAAGTGCATCCTCTTCTGGGTCTCCCACAAAGTCATGCTTTGGGCTCCGAGTAGCCCTAGCCTCCAGCACCAACTGCACCGAAGATCACTGGCCTCCACTTCACGAGTGTCCTGTGAGCCAGATCCACGTGCGACATCTCGAGGCTCCTTCGCGGTCGCTAGCCCGTTGGCTAGTAGCCCTTAACGAAGGCCAATCTTTTTCTTACTTGGGATCCTGGTTGCTCCAGGCCTGCCCTCACTTACCCTTGCTGGGTGAGTTCCCCAGACCTTGCTGGTCTGCACCATCAACGATCTTCCTCTGCATCGAGACTTGCCGTTGCCAAGGCTTGTTGGGTCCAATCCGGTCGCCGACACCTCAGCACTCGACAGACATCGTGTACCAGCCCGAATCCTGCTCCTGGTCACCGACAATGCCTCCTGGACCTCGTGGCTGAAGAGTCAAGACGACTGTCAATGCACCTGAAGCACTCGACATCGGTGGGCATCTGTCCATCGCCTTCCTGGTCACTGGCTAGTGACCCAGACTCTGTCCCCTCTGCTTTCAGGTTCTTTAGAACTCTGATCCACTCTTGGATCCACCCGGACACTTTCCACTTGGTCGCCAGCAGCACTTTGCAGCAGATCGCCATTCAAATCGACGACGAAACCCGACCCCGAAAGGCACCTATGCACCCGGCTTCCCTGGGTGAGGTAACACGAGTACTTCAGTGCTCCCGTGGGTAGAGACTCTTCAAAGTCCTAGATCTCAAAGGGTTTGCTCCTCCTTTAAGTGTCCCTTTTCTTTAATTTCCCGATCACGACTTTCTCCATAGAAGTCAACGGCGTATCGCGGTTGTGTATTTACACTGCACGCGTCCCCCATGGGTCCCCTGTGTCACTACCTTGGGTGGTTCCTTGTGGTCCAAGCACTTCTAGAGGCTCTAGGCCTAGTGTCTAGTTCAGTCGTGGTTCTTATACCACTTTATTGGTATATGGTTTGAGTACGCCCCTAGGGCCCAAACGTGTATTTGTGCTATTACTGTGTTTAAATAACTTCTAACTTATGTACTTCGAACTCTAGCCTCATAAAGAGACTAGAGGGGTGTGTTTAGCAATAAATACATATATTTTGAATATATACCTGGTGTGGTGCTCTTTCATTTGGTCACTCAAGAGATTATAGACTGGTAAAACAAGCTGCTTTACATTCCTTCAAGACTTAGCCTGAAGGCTGCTCTCCATAGCTACCACTAGGATAGCTTTCAATAAGGTTGTCTTTAACCTATCTCCAATAAGGGGTTGTTTGGACTGGTGCAAGGTGCCCACTATAATTAGTGGACAGCATATACCAGGCCAACTTCTCACATTGGTGTGCAGCGTGTGGGATTCCAGCTTGCTATTGTTTTACCAGATAATCTCAATTGAATTGATCAACTGAAAACCACTAAAGGTACCTAAGGTACATATAATTTAAGCTTAGAATACAGTAAGTTCTACTGAACTTAGAGTTGTGTGTTAAGGGATAGCACACCCTTTCTACAACTCAAGAGAGTTTAGTAGGCCACACTAGAGTAGGTAGTGCATACACCACACCACACTAGTAATGTCTTTAAGGGTAGGATCTAAAGAATCCTTGCAGGAAGCCACTGAGCTTCCACCCTCCAAGTATGATACACTCCCATTCTTGGAATTGAGAGCATTATGTAACTTGAGAAAAATAAGGACAGGCCAAAGTCCCACCACCCAACACCTTAAAGAGTTGTTGGTGGCTTATGACCTTAGTAAGCCCTTGGGGACTGAAGGGGTAGGAGCTGAGGGTGGGGCAGAAGATGAGGATGGGACCAGGGGTAGAAATACCCCCAGCCCCCTCTGAAACTGGCCAGGAGGGTGAAAATGACCCTGACCTGGATAACCCAGTCCCCCCAGGAAGGATTATGAGTGTGCCCAGGAAGTCTAGATCTCCTTCTCAGGAGTCTAACCACTCTGGCACCTCAATAGGGAGCTCTGTCTCATCTCATAGGAGGGAATCCTCTCATGAGAGAAGAAAGAGGCTGATTCAATATGAGGAAGCTCAGCTTGAACTCAGAAGGAAGCAAGTAGCCTTAGACAGGGAGTCCCTAGATCTCTTTAGAGAGAAAAGAAAGTTGGGACTAGAGTCCCATGGTGGCAACAATATCCCTAGAGATAGGGAAAGGTCTTATGACCATAGAAACCTAAACAAGATTGTCCCTCCCTACCAGAGTGGGGATGACATCCACAAGTGGATAACTGCACTGGAGAGGGCCTGTAAAGTTCAGAAGGTCCCCAGAGGCAGTGGGCAGCAATCTTGTGGCTCTCCTTTGCAGACAAAGGTAGAGACAAGCTCCTCACTGTAAGAGAAGAGGATGCTGACAATTACACAGTCTTGAAGAGTGCTCTGATAGATGGGTTTGGCCTAACCACTGAACAGTATAGGTTGAAGTTCAGAGACACCCAAAAGCTCAGACTCAAGACTGGGTTGATTTTGTAGATTGTGCTACAAAGGCTCTGGAAGGTTGGATATATGGCAACAAAGTGCATGACTTTTTAGGATTGTACAATTTGATTATGAGGGAGCAGATCCTTAATAATTGTCAAAACCAGCTTTTGCACCAGTATCTGGTGGACTCTGATCTGACCTCTCCCCAAGAATTGGGAAAGAAGGCAGACAAATGGGTCAGAACCAGAGTAAAAACTAGAAATCAGGGTGGTGACCAGAAGAAAGATTCTACTAAGTCCCAAGAGAAAGGTGGGGATAAATCTAAGGATAAGTCCACTACAGGGCCCCAAAATTCCTCTTCTGGGGGTGGGTCCCAAACTCCTTCCTCTCCTGAAAAGAAACCATATTGCCATGTCTGTAAAAAGCCTGGGCACTGGAAATCTGATCCCAGTTGCCCCAGGATTGGCAATAAAGAAAATGTTCCCCCAGCAACTACTACCCCCCTCCTGGTACTACCAGTAGTAATCCTCCAGTTGGGAGTAGTGCACCCAAAAGTTAGGTGCTTTTGCAACAGGAACAGAGGTGGGCCCTGGTTCAGACAGGGACCCCTCAACAGACTCCTCTGACTCTGATGGTGGTGTAGGATTTGCCACCTTTACCATGGGTCCCACAGCAATGGGCAGGTACAGACTGGAGCCAATGATTAATGGTCAGAAAGCTGTGGCATTTAGGGACACAGGGGCTAGTGTCACCATGGTGGCAGGGAAACTAGTCCCCCTCACCAGCTTTTACCTGAGTTTAAATACCAGGTGACCAACATTGATGTTGTCAGAACAGATCACCCCATGGCCATAGTCAATCTCAGCTGGGAGGGGGTCACAGGCCCAAAGAGAGTGGCAGTGTCCCCCACCTTACCTGTAGATTGCCTGATGGGCAATGATCTGGAGATTTCAGCCTGGGCTGAAGTTGAACACCAAACCCACCTTAGGATGTTGGGCGTCCCTGTAAAGGTTAGTGGGGCTGTAATGGCCACAGCCCCAGCCCAAGAATTTGGAGAGATGGAGCCTGAAAGAATGGCCCACTCTCCCCCAAAAGAGAGCACAAGGGTTGAAGAAAAGTCTTCTTCCCTCCAGACAGTAGGTAAGGGTCAGCCTCCTCAGGGAACTGACCCTACCCCTAGTGAAGGAACTGCCCCAGAGGTAGTCAGGCCTGGCCTGGCCACACCCCTGATGGCAGAGGACCCTTCCAAGGTGGTACCCAGTCTGGAGCAGGTAACCTGCCCCTCTCTACCCTGCCTCAGCCAGCCCAGGGCTGCAGAGGTCAGGGAGGTCAGTGGACCCCCAGGGCCCCCTGTCCAGAGGAACCCCCATCAGCAGATTAGGGGCACCCAGTCTAGTAGCCCTAGCCAGGTGAAAACTCCTCTACACACTGAGGGATCCCCCATGCCTTTATGTAGGGACCTCCCCCAGAAGGACTCTGGTAGGCAAGGGCAAACCTGGGACCTGAAGGTTCCAAACCTTCCCTGTCCCTCCAGTAGTCCATCCAAAGGGACCCAACCCCCAGCTGTAGGCAGCCAAAGGTTGACCCTTAGAGCAAAGTGCAACTCAGTCATGGAAAGACAGGCATACATGGTGACCAGTGATCTGAGGAAGCTGAGGCCAACATTCCTAGGGCCTCACTTCCCTACTCAGACACCTCACCAGCCTTGTACTTTACCTAAGCACACCACAGGTAGTGATTCCCCATGGTGGAGACCCTCTTATACCCTTAGGGTGAGGGATTGCTTAGTGGACCATAAGACAGGGGGCAACCATGCTAGTGCAGGTGCTTCCTTATATGACCACTTAGTCAATGAAGGCTCAACTGGCCAAGATTAGCCTTATCTCCTTTCGTTTGGGGGGTTATGTAGGAAGGTGGAATCTGACTATATGGTTGCCCCCACTTTTTTATGGTGTTTTGCTGGTTTATGACTTAGTTGGACTGGGATCCTGCTATTCAGGGCCCCAGTCTATCTGCTTTCTCTGTAAAAGGTTTCCATGTGCCTTAGGCACATCTCTGATTGGAATCTGGAGTGCCCTTATAAGTCCCTAGTATATGGTATACTATGTACCAAGGGCATAGGTACCTCAGAGGCCTACCAGGGGCTGCAGCATGTATTGTGCCACCCCTGGAAGGCCATCCAAACTGACACCACAGGTCTGCTACTGCAGCCTGGGTAAGGTGGTGCATGCACCCCTTACTGTGATATAGGTTACCTATATCACTAAATACATACACACATATAAACCTATAAGTCACTCCTAAGGCAGGCCTTTTCAATCCTAAAGGCAGAGTGCATGGTTCCTATGTGAGGGGTGCCCCTGCATGAGCAGGGCCCCTCTGCAAGCGTTCGGAGACCCTTCTCTGATGCTGTTTGTAGTGCAGCCTGACCATATACTCTTAAGCGCATTATAACCTCGCGTTAAATGCTAACTTTGGAATGGCTGCACCTAAACATGTCGTGTTTGGTGTCAAACATCTTGGAATACTACCCCCCCGCCAATTCTGGTGGCGGGGGTAGCATTCCACCCTTCTAGAGGGAAAGACATGTTAACACTGGCTAGCCTGGTAACTTCTTTCCAAAGCCCTGGCATCACAAAATGGATGCTGCTGCCACAGACACGAGTCTGGCCTCCTGCTGCTGGACGAAACTCCGGCAGGGGAGGCCTGGACAATAGGTTTCCTGTCCCAGGGAGGTGTGACCACCTCCCCAGACAGGATAATGTGTATTGGGGCTGGGCGGGAGCACTTTCGGGTGCTTTGAAGTCCTGCACTGGGGGCACACTTGGTGTCCCTGTGCATACCCCAGTTCAAACCGGATCAGGGGCTTGCAGCCCCTGCTTTGGCGTGAACTGGACAAAGGGAAAGGGTGTAGCCACCCCTCTGCCCTGACCCACCCATAGGTGGGGCCACAGAGTAGTCCAACCCCTAAACTTAGTATAAGTATAGGAACCCAGTCCTTAGGACTTTAGATTATCCCTGGACGAAACTCTGAAACAGAATCCTGGACCTTCGACGCTCTACTCACGATTAGAGGACAGAAGAATCTCCCTTGGGGTCAAGGAGTGACTCCCCTGCTTGGCAGGCACCAAAGAAGCATCTGTCCGGTTCACATTTCTGAAGCTCCCGTCGGATGCTGAAGTCATTGCATCACCAGAGGTAGATTCTCAGACTTCCCCGAGGCTACCCTGAGTCCCCAGCAAAGCTGAGGCCCGTAGCTATCGTGGGTGACTTGAGACCGTGACCCCTGGACACCAAGCACATTTGCAAGTGCATCCTCTTCTGGGTCTTCCACAAAGTCGTGCTTTGGGCTCCGAGTAGCCCTAGCCTCCAGCACTAACTGCACCGAAGATCACTGGCCTCCACTCCACGAGTGTCCTGTGAGCCAGATCCACGTGCGACGTCTCAAGGCTCCTTCGCGGTCGCTAGCCCGTTGGCTAGTAGCCCTTAACGAAGGCCAATCTTTTTCTTACTTGGCATCCTGGTTGCTCCAGGCCTGCCCTCACTTACCCTTGCTGGGTGAGTTCCCCAGACCTTGCTGGTCTGCACCATCGACGATCTTCCTCTGCATCGAGACTTGCCGTTGCCAAGGCTTGTTGGGACCAATCCGGTCGCCGACACCTCAGCACTCGACAGACATCGTCTACCAGCCCGAATCCTGCTCCTGGTCGCCGACAACGCCTCCTGGACCTCGTGGCTGAAGAGTCAAGACGACCGTCAATGCACCTGAAGCACTCGACATCGGTGGGCATCTGTCCATCGCCTTCCTGGTCACTGGCTAGTGACCCAGACTCTGTCCCCTCTGCTTTCAGGTTCTTCAGAACTCCGATCCACTCTTGGATCCACCCGGACACTTTCCACTTGGTCGCCAGCAGCACTTTGCAGCAGATCGCCATTCAAATCAACGACGAAACCCGACCCCGAAAGGCACCTATGCACCCGGCTTCCCTGGGTGAGGTAACACGAGTACTCCGGTGCTCCCGTGGGTAGAGACTCTTCAAAGTCCTAGATCTCAAAGGGTTTGCTCCAAGTCCTCCTTTAAGTGTCCCTTTTCTTTAATTTCTCGATCACGACTTTCTCCATAGAAGTCAACGGCGTATCGCGGTTGTGTATTTACACTGCACGCGTCCCCCGTGGGTCCCCTGTGTCACTACCTTGGGTGGTTCCTTGTGGTCCAAGCACTTCTAGAGGCTCTAGGCCTAGTGTCTAGTTCAGTCGTGGTTCTTATACCACTTTATTGGTATATGGTTTGGTACGCCCCTAGGGCCCAAACGTGTATTTGTGCTATTACTGTGTTTAAATAACTTCTAACTTATGTACTTGAACTCTAGCCTCATAAAGAGACTAGAGGGGTGTGTTTAGCAATAAATACATATATTTTGAATATATACCTGGTGTGGTGCTCTTTCATTTGGTCACTCAAGAGATTATAGACTGGTAAAACAAGCTGCTTTACATTCCTTCAAGACTTAGCCTGAAGGCTGCTCTCCATAGCTACCACTAGGATAGCTTTCAATAAGGTTGTCTTTAACCTATCTCCAAAAAGGGGTTGTTTGGACTGGTGCAAGGTGCCCACTATAATTAGTGGACAGCATATACCAGGCCAACTTCTCACAGTGATGAGTTTAAAATGGCGGCAAATGTGAGAAAGCCGTTAGTCGGCTCGAGGAGTGAGAACTAGGTTGATGAAAAGTTTCACAGGTACGAGAGGGATTTTTATGCAGTGTGGAACGAGAGGCAACAGGCAGGTTTTGTTATCTAAGATAGTGGGGAGACATTCTCGTAGATGTTCTTTAACGTGGGACTGTATTGTATATACAGATGAAGGGGAGTTGATCAGGAGCATTTTTGCGCTGGGAGGTAATAGAGGGAAAGCGCCAGTTGAGCTTTTTTTAAAAAAAAAAGTACATAATGAATAATGTTAGCGTATTGATATGACAAGCGTTATAAAATATGAAGTCTAAAATGTTGTTGTCTGACTTTGTAGTGAACCCCTGACGAAGGTTGAAGAAAGCAACCGAAATGCATTGGGAATGAGATACTACTGAGGATGAATTATGTATGTTTCCTGCCGTAAAAATAAGGCTCGGATGGGCATATTTACCGCATCATAATTGAATACATAATGGTTTTTCATGTGACGGACGAAAAGGAACAAAAAATTGAGAATTGAAATAAATGGTTTAAAATTACAAAACTGGATGATTTTTTGAAGTTTTTGGCGCAACAAAGCCTTTCAGCAGTGCTTCCCGTATGGGAGCGACAAATCGTTCCCTAACCCATTGTTCTATATTTTCCTACGCAGTTGGAGGGCGGACTGCGTTCCCGGAATGCATGCATTCTATTGGTAATAATGATGACATTGAATACATGGATAAAAAGGAGTGCACTCTACTCTATAATTGTGAAGTAACTAGGAGCCCCACAGAGGTTGTGTGCTAAGTGGGAACACAACTGCATGATCAACACAAGTCGCTGTTGCAATTTTAAAGAATAAGAACCCTTCCCAGCAGACCCTGAAGAAACCCTGTGGAAGACAGAAGGTTGGAGAGCTACCCCACCCGTGGATACCTTAGGAACCAGGGTACCTGCCCCAGGGAAGCCGGGTGCATAGGTGTGAAGTGGCGTCGGAAACCGCAGTCGATTCCAATGGAGGACTTCAGAAAGATGCTGCTGCTGGAGAAGGTGAAAGTGTCCGGTGGAACCCAAAGGTGGATTCAAGATGTGAATAACCTGAAAGCAGTGGGGACAGAGTCTATGCCACTCAGGAATGACCAGGAGGTACGGAAGACGAATGCCCCCGATCTCGGGTGCTGCAGGGGAGCTGATGGTGACCTTAGAACTGCAGCTGTGTGGACCAGGTGATGCTGTGGAAGACCCTACACGAGCTGTCCCACGTCGGATGTCGAGAGCTGAGGGGTATGTGTCCGGTGGGAGCACCAACAAGCCTTGGCAACTGCAACCAACGTTGAAGTGGAGAAAGGTGCAATGTCGAGACCAGCAAGGCCCAGGAGACTCGCCACAAGCAGAGGAGTCAGGGCAGGCTCTGAGCAATCAGGGGATCCCAAAGAATACAAAGATGACCCTCAAGGGGACCCACAGGCTGGAGGCACTGGAGTCGCAAGAGGACCTCGAGCAGCTCACCAAAGGTGCAAGCCCATGATGCAAGAGATGCAGTGAGGAGGAACATCTTGGTCACTGGAGATGCTTTAGGTTTTGGCTACTTGGAGCCCGAAGATCTTGATGGAAGGAAGCCAACAAGCCTTTGCAACTGCAAGTCGACGCGGTGCACAGGGGTTTGGTTCCTGCGGCTCCGACGAGGGATACTGACCTCAAACTGGGTGAGAGGACAGGCAGGCCTTGAGGGATGTGAAGAACCATCACCTGTGTTGCTGAGCCTTTCAGAGTCGTGGTAGCTCAGGATCAGCAGACCGGTCAGCTTAGTTGCGGTGCCTGCGGATGCAGGGAAGTGACTCCTTCACTTCAAGGGAGATTCCTTCAGGTGTCTTAGATGCCCACTGGCCTTGGAAGGTTCCTGTATGGTGCACAGGCATTGACGTTGCAGCAGTGCACAGGCATTGACGTTGCAGCAGACGAGCAGGGCAACGAGATCAGGAGCAGCAGGGGTCTTCCTAGTTGCAGCATTGATGCCCAGAGCAAAGTCCAGAGTGCCCAGACGGTCAAAAAAGAAGTGGTGTCTGAAATTAATCTTGTTCCACAAAGAATCTAGGGACCCACCCACAGGTAAGCCCTTAAATACCCTAAGGAAAGGGTTGGGACGATTCAGGGGTCCCTCCCAAAGGAGGGGCTGGACAAGGGGGAGGATACTCCCCTGTCCTTTGTCCAGTTTCACGCCAGAGAGGGAGCCAACGGCTCCCTGAACTGGTTTGAACAGGACTATGCATAGAGGGCCCCAAGTGTGCCCTGCACGTAGACTATGTGGCGCTGACAAGCGCTCCCACCCTGCCCCAATATACTAAATCCTGTCTGGGAGGTGGTCACACCTTCCTGTGACAGGATACCTATTGTTCTGTGTTTCCTTGCCCAAGCTTGGCTCAGCAGCAGGAGGGCAGAAACATGTCTCTAGCCGGCAGCAGCCCTGGCTTGCTGTCCGGGTCTGGAAGACTGGTCCCGGGAGCACCGAGGGCCTCCCAAAAGAGCTTTACGGTACATGGAATCATACCTCCCACACCGTTTACAGTGTGGGGGTATGATTCCAACATGTTTGATACCAAACATGATAGGATTCCTTGCAGCCAGTTTCGAGATGGTCACCGCATAATGAAGCGGTGCCCCTTTATATGTCATATGGCTGTCTCACTTACAATCCAGGAGAATGGACTCCGTAGGTCATAGGGGTGTTCTGCTCATGCAGGAGCACCCTCACACTTAGAACCAAGCACCCTGCCTTCAGGGTTGAAAGGGCTGCTCTAGAGGTGACTTATAGGTTTTAAGTGCAGTGACCTTAGATATAGGGTAACCTATATCTTTCGTAAGTGGTACTATCACCAACTTACACAGGCTGCAGTAGCAGGCCTGTAGTTGCAAATTGAGTGGTCTCCCATGGGTGGCATAATGCGTGCTTCAGCCCAAGGGGGACCCCTGGTGTACCTATGCCCTGGGTACCTTTAGTACCATATACTAGGGACTGATAAGTGTACACCAGTGTCAAATCTGGGATGTACCTAAGTACCTACCAAATCAATTCAGGGGAGAAAGCACTGAGACTGGGGTCCTAATTAGCAGGATCCCAGTCAGACTAGTCAGAAACAGCATTACATCAAGCAAAAACTAGTGGTAGCCGTAAAAGCAGATCCTACTTTCCTACACACACTCACACTTCAACCTACAAGGGTTACACCAGCAGGTCAACTACAAGGGACTGCAACTAAAATCACCCCACAAACACTGAACACAGTTATTGGTAGAATGCCCACCAAACGCAAGCAAATGCCTTTCTGGTTAGCTCAGAAAATCGCACCGTTAGAGGCAGTGTTCCCACACACAGGCCCTCAAGAAAATCACAGGATGCTAACAATCTGCTTGCCAATGGGGATAGCTCCTCCGATAGAGTATTGTACCACTTGGGGTACAGTTTTCTCTGCCATCTATACCAGAACTCATAGTATCCCTTCAATAGCAGTGATACCAGATGTATTTAGACAGATACAGAATGAATATGGAGCAGACCTGCTCTGAACTTAGGGATGAAATTGTTAGGAAATTTTGCCCCGGTATCCACGATTATGTTGGCAAACATAAAAGGGAGGCAGCAGCGGTGGAGATACGCCAATGCTTGAGGGATTTCACTCCTGTACATCAAGAGCGTGAATTACCTTAAATTATCAAAGATGCATATGCCGAATTAGGTAGAGATAATTTGGGAGCTAGAGCAACAAAACCTCAACTCATGGGTGGTATCGAAAAGGATAACACCAAACAAGCACTTGATTCTTCCAAAAAGAAATGGGATAATGAAAAACAAAAGAATAGAGATAATAGATCATAATCAAGGGGTGAGTCTCCTCAGCAGGAGCCCTCCGAAAGGAGGTACAACCATAGGAATCGTGATAACATTAAAAAACCTAACTGGTATCAGGATACTGATACACGTTCCCCTCTTTCCTTTGCGGGTTCATAAAAAAGCTCTGAAAGGGAAGGACGGTCAGAACACAGATCAGAAGAACGAACAAAGTCCAGAGATACACATCGTACTTCGGACTATATTATCTAAAAAGAAGATAAACCAAAATCAAAACCTCAATTTAAAAGAAGAAAGTAGCTGGCCTTAAAATAAGAAATGCCCAGGCTGCTGAGGATTCAAATTCTGAATGGGGAATGGGCTCTGACGATGCTAGAGAGCGCAGCAGAAGTAACAATAGCTCGCCAGAACCTGATGGAATTTCTGGTGACAGACAGGTTGAATGACCATATCACGGTGGAAACCCCTGATACAAGGGTAAGTGTCCCACATCAGTTACATGAAATAACTCTTCAAATGGAGGGGGACAAACACAGAAAAATTAAAGGTCTCTTTTGGGAGAACCTGACTTATGGCTATGACATCCTTTTGGCTGAAAAAGATTGGCCACCTGAGTTCGTTATGGATTGCCCAAAAGGGGTAACGGTAATTTTACCAGCTTTCTCTGACCTCGTTCCAAAATCACTAAAATATTCATACTTGCAGGAGTGGGCAGTAGAATTAGCTCCTGCATTATACCGCAATCATGAAGGGTGGGATGCTGAGTCACCTCACCATGTAATCCCAGAAAAAACTATTGCGAAAGATAAGCCTAGACAGTGGAACCCTATAAGAAAATAGCACCTGACCAGCTATCCCTAGTTATTATACATCTACTGCGAAATACCCAAGTTCTGTGTACACACAGTTAGAGCACCCACTATCACGGTGCAATCCAATACTGGAATATAACAATTTTTAACAAAAGCAAAGGTGCACCACTCAGAGATAAACAAACACACATCAAAATATCAGATCCATGTCCAGAGATGTTTCTTTAAGTTCTTCGTTTATTCAAAAAGTTAAAAGTGAACAGGTTGAACTGAACAGCCGACGCGTTTTGTCCATACACATGGACTTCTTCAGGGCATCCATAAGGTATTCCTAAGATATGACGTCAATATGTCCATGGCGGATAAAACCAGCAAGGAATATGTAGAATCCCGTCCACTTTAATCATTAAAAAAGCGAGGGAAGCTTCACGTAGGTGAGATTAACCAAGGCAGGATAAATCCAGATTATTTAATTCAAACAGTCACACCAGGATAAAATGGACCCTGTATTTAGGGCAACTACCAGTTCCGACCGTGATAAGTCAGGAACCGCGGCCCGAAAACGTCTCCAGTCGAGTAGCGTCAGGAAGGACTCCAATCCTTCCTTCCTGACGCTACTCGACTGGTTGTTCTCAGCTAGGGTAACAGAGTTACTTCAGAATTTTGATGAGGAGGCATTGTCCTATATAGAAGATATTTATCTGACGGATGATGATTTATTGGATCATTTGACCAGGGTGAGCAACATAATTATGGGATTCGCCTCTGAGGGATACAAATTAAACGTTAAAAATTGAAAATAGCCCACCTCAATGTCCTATTTTTGGGATACGAGTTATCAAATGAAGGAAAAAGCCTAGCATCTAACTTTTTAGAAAAGTGTGCGCTGCTCCAACCTCCAAAAACTCTGAAAACCTTACCATCCATTTTGGGATTCCTAATTTTTGGCAGAACATTCATTTTGGACTACGCAGAGAAAGTAAAACCTTTCAACGATGTAATCAGACCTGATTTTTCAATTTGACATTGGACACAGGAACACACGGATATCCTTATTTCCTTACAAGCTGAAATGATAGCTTCCAAACACCTACACACACGTGTAAATACCACAAATCTGGTGATCCGTGTAATCACGGGTGAATCTGTTTACACTTTTCTAACCTTCAATGAAGGCGAAACAGTACCGATAGCATACAAATCACACTTGTACACAGAACGCTAGAATGCGTTTTGCTTCTACAGAAAAAATTCTGACAGCAGTACAGACTGCCGTAGTGAGAGAAAGAGCACTGGCTCAGGGGAAACGAATAATTGTTGTAACTCCAGTACCGGCCTTAGAAGCTGTTACAAAGGCAAGAGTTCCAAATGCAAAAGCTTTACATCCGCGATGAATACAATGGGCTAATTCTCTCACTGCAACAGATTTAGACTAAAAATTTGATTCTACATTAAAAACACAAGCATTTGTACAGTACGAACAAGAATATCCTCTCTCGAATGAAATAATGCCTCTGGATCAGTATGAATACATTATTTACACTGACGGTTCTGCTCGGCCTGCCATAGCAAGTAAACAGCAATACAGCGCAGCTTGTGCAATTGTAAAAGGACGTATGCAGTAAGGCAAGTTCCATCCTAGCAGTACGAAGACACAGACTCTGGGAGTCTGCATGGCACAGCTGACAGAATTAAAAGCCCTGTTACTGGCACTGATAAATACGGATCGGGAATTCCCCATACGTATAGTGTGGGATTCATTTGACTGTGTCCAGTCTTACAATGAATATCTTCACTACTGGGGTCAGAATGGGTTTAAAGACTCAAAAGGTTGCACAATAAAGCACAAATTCCTTTGGGAACAAGTGGCAGAACTGAAAAGAGACTTGCCAAGAGCTCACTTAATACACACGTTGAGTCAGCAACGTGATGGCGTTCACGTTGAAGGGAATTCATTGGCTGATGAAGGCGCCAAGGCGACAGTGCGAACTGCTGCCGTAGCTGCAATCACTCGTTCTAGCACGAGAATAGATGGACAGATAATGGTAGCATGCACGAGAAATGCGCATGCGCGGGCACGCGCGCATGCACAGTTTTCCCAGAGATGGCGATGAAGAGTAGGAGGGCAGCCCGGGGACGCCGCAGCCAAGGTAAGTGGTTTTTCTTTACTTTAAAGTCTTTTTATTTAAGTTTTAATCAATTGTTAATGGGGGGGTGGGAGGCGGGTGGCGTAGCGGAGCTCCACGGAGTTTGTTCTCAACTCCGTGGCCCTCCGCGTAGCCCTGCTACGCCCACTACGCTCGGGGTTACAAGTTAGATGCACAAAATATTCCGTATGCTCAAATTCCAGGAGTGTGGATAGAGTAATACCAAACATGGATTGCAGATTAGGTTTAATTCTAGCTGCACACAAGGGTCTGGGTTCAGCACACGCAGGGATTATTGCGACAGTGTCACTATTGAAACAACGCTATTGGTGGCCAGGTTTAACAAAACAGACAAAAGCATTTGTCCTTAAGTGCGTCATCTGTCAGCAGATGAAGGGTTCGACCGTAGCACGTCCACCACAAACACCTCTACTAATATCAGACAGACCACTCGCTTGTGTCTATTTGGACCACTGCAGCCCCTTACATTCTGTCGGGGCTTACAAGTATATCTTGGTGGCAGTGGATTCATGCTCTAGATTCCTGTGGGTTTGGCCTCAGCTCTCGGCTGACATCCGAACTGTTATAAAGGATTTGCGAGTCTTCATAGGGACATACACAATTGGCACATTACATTCTGACCATGGCCCTGCGTTTAGCTCTCGAGCTTTCAAGGAAGCTATGGGAAGTTTGGGTATAGCATTGCGGTACTCCTTGCTGTATCATCCCGAGGGAAATTCGATTGTGGAAAGGAAAAACCGGGATTTAAAGCAACCCTTAACAGCAAGGGTATTAGGCTCGGGTGGCAGTTGGGTCAGTCACCTATATGGGGTCCAGAAGGCACTTAATAACATGCCAAGAAGTTCCCTAGGAGGCTGTACTCCTTATGAAGTCCTATTTGGTATGGGAATGTGGGTACCTGACCTCGATTGTGGCAGCACAGTGGCGGATGAAAAACCATTTGACATCGATAACTGTTTGGCTGTTTTACAGGAACTCAATAAATTCTGGGCACTACAAAGCAACGTCCAAGTAAAACGCAGCACCACTGGGGAAGTATTTTCAGTAACCGCAAGACCTGCCTGGATCCCAAAAGTCGGGGATCTGGTCAGAGAATAGATTGTGGACAAGAAAGAATTTGGGCCATCATTCAGAACGACTGTACCTGTCCTGGCTGTTGAAGGAACAAGAACAGTACTTCTTCCGCCTCTTGTCGGTAAAAAAGAAAGCAGATTCGTCTTCATTGATCTGATCAAACCACACTATCTGGCCAATATTGAATAGCAGGCCACGTGGGCTCCTGGGTAGTCTTCTATACTTAGTAATGGAGTTACCAACAATGAAATGGAACTTGTTCCTATTGTAATTGAACATCAAAGCACAAATGAAACACAGATATCAATTTGGCCTACCACCGACATCTACATCAATATGCATTTACAGGAGACATCTGCAAGTTCAACAAAACCTGCTGAGCTACCAAAGATAGATCGAACTGCATCTGGGTACTTCATCGATTTCGATACTTTTTCTCTGGATCCAAGTGAACCTGAGTCACTGCCAGCTCCAGTTTCCCGCAAAGAACAACTTCATGATTTCTACCTTTGGTTGAAAAAGACATACCTAGTCTCACCATGGCTATAGCTCTGGATAGCAACTGGCATACTGTTCCTACTCTTATGGATAGGTTTAGTGACTGTCTTTTTCTTGCTCATGAATGGACACTATCTCCCAGAACACTCCGCAGTATGACATGTGAACTTGGTACTGAAACCTCATACGTCATCTCATCGTGAACAGAGAGACCTGTCCTATGTGAACATTACAGCAGTTCCAGTTTCTGACTGAAATAGTTTGATACAGGGTTTCATATGATGTATTTGGTCCCACTAAAATTTTAAAAATACCACATGTATTTAAAATTTCTTTAAATTATATCATCACCTCCAGTACATACTCTGACGATTGGGATTTTGAAACTGTAAATAGTATGCTGTCTGATTTAGAACTGTCTGCAGAATTTTCAAAAAATGAAATGCTTGATGATTTATCTGATTTTGACACCATGTATTGTTACCAACACTATGGTCATCATTTTCTGAAGAAAACAAGTGCACCACGTACTGTTTTGACATACCACCAATAGGAACATTGCCCAACGCCACCGAAAGGTAGTTCACAAACGTTTGCACAAAAGTTTGCTTCTTTTTCTGGGTTTAATACATCAGATCCACGCTGATATTTTTACAAGCTTGCACCTACATCTGCAAAGAAAAATATGCTTACTAGTACGAAACAGATATATTCTGCATCCTTTATTGCCCAACTGTCTGAACAGGGTTTCGACTTATGGAAAGGCACCATAGACATAAAATCAGTCTGGGGTACTAAGGAATGGCAGGTTCAGGGAACTGAGGCACTATTTAGAGCATGCCTCATACCAGAACAAATTATCTTCCTGAACAACACTATGCAACAGACTTCCTGTCTTGGGTTAGCCAAGATTAAGGATTTGACCACACCTCGTATTACCTCGCTTTCACACTTTGAGGGATGGCAAAACTATACAGCAAATAGTGAGGGTGCACTAGATGACATCATGCATGGTGTTTCATACAATTCGACATACCCCAATTGGAAGGGATGGTTGGTTTGGCCTATTGACACAAATAGGTGTCAGTCAGGATTCAAGGGTACCACCGAAGGTTTAGTATCCATAGGCCTGACTTACGCTATGTACAACGAGAACATCCAGGGGTGGTGACATCCTACAGTGTTGGGAAGGTATGCCTAGATTGGCTAAGAACCGCAATACTGTCCCAGGTGAAACAACACTTGTCCTTACTCTCAAATGACATGGATTTAAGGGATTTTTTGCTAGGTCCCCGGAAACCACGACGTAAACGCTTCTTATACACTATCTATAATGAAATTTGGAAAATCTCTCAAGAGGAAGCTGCAGAGAGATTGCGTGAGATTGACAGAGTTGACTTAGAAAAGGCTTTGGCTGTGGTTGACAATGGTATGACCTCACTGACATCCAGGAATTATTCACTGGGCAACATTGTATCTTCTGCTATAGATATAATGGAACGGGATCTGTCCATCTTACAACACTGGCAGTCACAGTTACGATCCATTCTATTATTAAGCTGGATGCTACAATCATTGCACTCTGGTCATGTGCCCTGGCGATATATTAACAGTACGTCTCTATTCTCCACATATAATCTATCAGAGAGACAGACAAGAATGGCACAAAGAGATGCAAAATATACAGTGCTGCACATTGAGAAATTAGACCAATTACCTTTCACCGTGGCAGAGTCACCATCCACAGAATGGTTAATTCATGGCCATACAACATTGCCGATAACAACTTTCCAATTTCAATATTGCCTAGAACACCACCAGGTAGGCAGATATGAAGCAATGGGTAAGGACTTCATCCATGAGTCTTGGGAATTACTGTATAGATTTAGATACAGGAATGGGGACACAGAAGTGTTTCTCAGCGGTACAGACTGCGAGAATTCATTCAGTGGATCTCTCATTTGCCAGGATATTATGTTTCATGGGGCCTGTAATGGTTCAGTTGCAAACTTATCCTGTCATTTAAAAGGGTCCCCAGCTGCCGTGATGAATCCAGTGTTCAGGCTGCTCTCAAATGGGAGTTACTTAATGCTGAATAATCAAGGTTGTTGTGGGATGCTTCCAGGCATCGCATATCTAGTCACAGTAAGTTCCAGGGTTACTTGTTGTATGCAAGTATTGTTTCCACCGACCCACACAGTCAGGGAGGCACCGTTATGGCCTTCGTTGAATGTTTCCTTTATACGGTTTGATACTCTGAGCCGAATGAAAGCCATGCTTTTACAGAAAGATGTGCCCTAACCTCAGCCCGAGAGACTTTTGATCTTCAGGTTGCAAGGTCCTCAGTTGAGATACAGGTACTGGTACAAACTAACTGCCCTTTCCATTTCGGAGAAATGGTACAGCGTATTTTTAACATGTCTGATACGAAGGGTATAGTACACCTATTTAAGTCCATAGGTTCTGGACTGTTAAGCACCTTTCAGACAGTCTTTGGAGTGATTCCAGCTTATATACACTCCGTATTTGGAAGCATTTTTGGAGGGCTTCTGCTAATTCTGCTACTGGTAGTGGGAATCCTGATTTTAATTTTTCTGCTACGCAATAGACGTCCCAGTCACCAAGGAGATGGAAAAAACGCTCTTGGAGTAACGTTACCGTGACCCCATGGTACTCCATCTGGGCACACCTCGACTTCGGGAGCTAAGCGAGTCTTGGTTCCTATCATTCCAACCAGTCTGGATTGACTGTGTTTTGCCTGTTCTCCGCTGCTTGCTCTGCGGGCAAGAATGTGTGTTGGATCTCTGTCTAACACTTCCATCGGTAACGCCACCGGACGTGGATGTATTGCTGGACCCTTTAAAGGCCCACTTAGTGCAGTGTCCTCAGCGTATTCCATGTTGATGTCAGCATTCTTAGAGCCACCACAGGATGCTTCAGCTCCTGTTGGATTGGATACCTGCTCTACTACAGGCACACAGGCTTTGAATGTTTCAAATGCTTCCCCAGCATCAGCTGTGGGAACTGAAGAAGATCATCTTTGCTCAATTGACCTGATCTGTGAGGTGTTACAGGGACCGTCATCTGCGAAGGCAAGCAGCAGTGGTGTTGCGTCTCCCACACAGGACACATAAACATTTGTCTCTCCGTGTGCTGGGAAGAATTCAGCCGTTTTCCAAAACAACCAAAATTTGGAATTTTAAACAAATTTATTTTCCCCCTTCTCTTCTTCTTTACTCTTACCGAGCACCATGGCTTTCAGACGCTCTCAGTTTTTCAAACTATATATATGAACATATTTTAAAGGACTTATAGGGCTTTTAACATATATAAAGTATTTATAGAGTTTTTAGGCACTTTTTATAAACTTTTAGAAATTTTTATTCTGCACATTTTTACAATGTGTTATGATTGATTAGAGGAACATTCCCTTTTTTAGTATTCCGTCCGGTCGGATGAGTGGGTGTTATGATTTATAATGTACCCCAATATAGGCTTGGGTAGTCACCTAATCTTTCACCTACATTTACCGTGCAATTGTACTACATAACGAGTTTGTGCTGACCTTTTACCTAGTTAGGTTCTGCATAAATGTCGTGTGGTTTTCTACGAAAACTAGCCTAATTTATTATGCATGAGGATTCTCAGAATCACAGCAGGACTACCATGTCCTGCATCTTCTGCATAATAACTATGTATAAGGGTCATCCCTTTCGTCATCCTCGGCCGACATGACACAGCAAGGTAGAAACCCTGAGGATACTTTTTGGGTATATAAACACCATATCTTTGCTGGGGTGGGCAGAGGAGAAAGACTTTCATGCTGACACACTGATGCGAGACTCTCAGGTACCTGCACGCAGATACTCAAGCACGCAGTGGTCTGACATCCCTTGCAGGGCGTTTGTTCGAGACCAAGACAGGGTCCTTCATTCTCTCACACCAGGTAATGGGGTTGGTTCTATCCTAGGGGGATTCTTGGCTCTACACCTCCATATATGCTAGGTACATTTAGGTACATCTAGTTAGGGTTAGCATCACAGAAGTACGCATTATTATTGTCATGCATCTATATACCTGCGTATATCCATTGTTTTAGCACTATGGTAGCAATCTACCATCCATTTACTCTGTTGGTGCTTATAATCGTTTATATCTGTTTCTGTCTTTTGGTTGTTGCAGCAAACATATTTTACACTAGGATGACGCTGGCTCAATAAATGCTTATTGAAAACGTCCCCATCGTTTATTCTGTGTATCTCTCTGAGACAAAGTGAGCACGAGTGACTGAGCGAAAAGTACTGTACTGTTTCCACGATCCCTGAGGGAACAGGGTTGTCATGTTCGATAGTTGCCAGAAACTATTCTCTCCTTGGTGAGAGGAGTTCATAGTGGCACTGTGAGTTAGCTGGTATACAGGCAAGCATATCCGGTGGGGGTGTCTGGAAACAGTCAGGACACCACTCCCACAGTTTATGTTGTTTAAACATGCAGATCCTATCCAGATTTATAGGAACTACATGACAATATATATGTTTTGCAGATCATGGAGTGTATTCTCTCTAAATGTTGGTTTTCATGTTCAGAGGTGTGGGTTAGTCTATAATATTGGGGGTAAAGGGGACAGGTGAGTCTGAGGTTTCCCCACGACCACTGTGGAGTACCAAACCCAGAAGAACAACACTTAGGAGCAGCCCTGATTCTGGTTGCATTAGCCAGTGGTGATGGACCAATTTTCAGAGTGGGGGTTCTGCCATCAGTGTTGCATGCTCAAGTCATTAGGATTGTGAAAAATCTAAGCCTCACACGAATAACAAGTAAAACAAATGAGCAAGCACCCGTTCAGCAGGAGAGTAGGAAGGGTGTGGTATGTAGCTGGTGATACATGTCGTAAATATGTGACTGCAGCACAGTGTGATAGTGCACTGTCATTTACAGACAGTAAGCAGATCTTCCATTGTAGTGGCCATTTAATTCGCACTGCCGTAGTTTTACTAATGTGATACATGATAATGTGTGGAAATTGGGGTTCAGCAAATATTTATCATTTGCACATCACCAAATAAACAGGCACATGCATCAATGTCTAAGATTGCGAATCTTTATTTGCGAATTTTAAGGATTAGCAAATAAAGATTCGCAAAACCCGATGCAACAAATAATTTGCGAGAAAATAAAAAATCGCAATTAATCGCAAAAAGAATAGCGATTTCGGTATTTGCGAACTCGCTATTAGCGATCTCGCTATTAGCGAAATCGCTATTACCGAAGTCGCATTTTGATGCATCCTGATGACATCAGAACCAGGAAGTGAGCAGCACAAGCCCCATTTTCTGTGCACAGTCAGAGGGAGAGGAGGGAGCTGGCTCTGGGAGCTAAACAGGAGTGGGATTGAGACATTGGAATCACCTGGCATTTGTAAGAAAATGGAAAATTCACAAACAGCAGAGGACAGCCAAACAGGCAGGAAGAGGAAAATGAAATTTTCAGAAAAAGAAATTGACACCCTCATTGAGGGAATTGTCCACAGCCATGATAAGCTGTTTGGGAAATTATCATTAAAAGTGGCAGAGCAGGAGAAAAGAAAAATATGGATCCGGATCCAAAACCGGGTGAATGCCATTGGGGTGACACACCGCACCATCGATGAGCTCAAAAAAAGATGGTACGACTTGCGCAGTCGGGCTAAGGTACGCATTGCTGACCGGCTGAAGGAAGCAAGGACGACAGGAGGGGGAACACCGACAAACACTGGGAACACTCCCATGGAGGACATGGTTGAATTCACAATCCAGCCTGAAGCTGTTGTCGGTGTGACACAGCTAGACACGTCAGGAGCAGCAAACACATCTGAAGGTAAGATGAATGCATGTTAACATTGTCCTAAATTATAAAGGTAGAACATCACCTCAGTACAGCACAAGTGCACACTTTGAACATCCAGTACACAATGTATTCATGAAGGGAAGTGCCTTATGGGAGATGTAGGCAGGTCAAGCAGTTACAATGACAAACACACAAATATGAAAAAAACAACTCAAAATAGTGTAATATATTCTCAATTTAATAACAAAGCAAAGAATTGATTACTGTGACATGACATCACAGACATACATTAATGCTGTTTTGCACTGTTAAACCTCACAGGTGCAGAACGTGTAGAAGCTGAGGATAGTGACTACCAGGACATACAGGACACCAGCGCAGTTGAAAATATGGACACACCGGTTATGCCAACAAATCCATCACGTGCCCCAAACACACGCAGGGCAACTGTCCCACCACTGGTCACCATGGATTCTGATGATGAGGCAAATGCAACACATGAGTCCAGGCATGGCCAAGCTACATCCATCCCAAATCCACAAACACAGGTCCGCAGAAGCAATGTCAGACTCCGGCGTAGAAGAGCTAGATCACTCAGAACACAGGAGGACCAACCAAATGATGTCTGGGGTGGTCTTGAGGGACAGATGCTCCGTACGCAGCGCCTGCAGACCAAAAACACACGTTTAGTACAGATACAAATTGGGAAGATGGCAGCCAACATTGCAGTACTGTCCGATAGTGTGCAGCAACTGACCAAGGTAATCAGGAGGGACATGTATCCCAGAAAAGACACCATCGTCAACTAATGCAGCACCTCAACATCTATGCTAAATCCAACAATAGGCTGGCCACAGCAACTGCACTGCTGGCACGTAGGTCTGTGACCATGCAAACAGAAATGTGCCATTGGAGCGGGGATGTGGCTAAGGCACTGGACCAGGTGACCAATGCAGTGGAAATGATGAATGCTTCCACAATTGCGGCCAACATGTCCACGCAGGAAGAGGGTAGTGAGGGGGCCTCAAGCTTGAGTAGTATAGCTATGCCAGTTGCCACTGCAGGAAGACGCAACACACGCAGCAGTACCCCCTCCGCTTCCAACATGAGGGATGAAGATGCTGGCTCTGACAGGCGTCTGGGTGTTCGTGGGAGAAAGCGCTAGACTGCCATGTACAATGACATTCCGATATGGTGACGTAACCATGGATGTGATCGGACCTTTTGACTGACTTACAAGTCATTATTTATTTTCAAACCACTCATGTCCATTATTTAAAAACCTGTGCCACTGGTCACATTGAAAGTGTGCTCCAACACTCATGTCATTATTTTTTTTAAATAAAATTTCTGTGATTGCAATATACACTTTTTGTGTCATCATTACTCACCTGAGAAATAATTTTGTGTGATGTCCAATCTTCTCCTGCGCCCTTCTGCAGCGCTTGCCCCTTGTGCTGCACGGCGGTGTGGCACTTGCTGGTTCTCATCCTCCGAGTCGCTCTCAGACACCTCGATTTCCATTCCTCCCTTTGTCGCAATATTGTGCAGCATGGCACATGCTGCTACTATCTTGCAGCATTGTTCAGGGTTGTATTGAAGTGCTCCACCGGTCTTATGGAGGCATCTGAATCGGCTCTTCAGCAGCCCAAATGTGCGCTCTATGATGTTCCTTGTTGAAATATGTGCTGCATTGTACCTCTGTTGGTTGGCAGTTGTGGGATTGATATAAGGCGTCAAAAGGTAATTACGCAAAGCGTATGCGCTGTCACCTACATGTAAGTAAGCAAAGGGTCAGTGGCAGTTTGACATTGGCATACGTACAAGGACTGTGAGTATCAATTACACATATTTACCGAGCAGATGTGCCTCTCCAAATTCTCCCCTGACAAGACGGGTGTGAATGCCACTTTGCCTGAAAATATAAGAATCATGTGCACTCCCGGGAAATTGCGCCACAATGTCAGTGATTATGTTTTTGGCATTGCAAACAACCTGAATATTAAGGGAATAATAACATTTTCTATTTCTAAATAGATATTCCTGTGCTGCAGGGGGACATATTGCCACATGGGTGCAATCAATACAACCTATAACATGTGGGAAGCGAGCTATCTGGTAAAACTCCTGTTTTGTTTTTGCAAGGTCATGCACGGTGGTGGGGAAATTGATGTGTGACCCGATCCGGGCCATCATGGCATCAAGGAATGCTTTGAATATTCTTGAAAGTGCGCTTTGCGACACACCTCCAGCTACTGCAATGACCCCCTGAAAACTGCCTGACGCCAGTAGGTGTAGGCAACATAGGACCTGCACATGCGTTGGGATAGCATTGGTCCTACGTGTCTGTCGTTGCAGTATGGGATCCAATTCATTGATTAGGTCATGGATCATTGCTGCATTGAGCCTATACTTATCGTATATCTCATCCTCTTGCTGTCCTAGCAAAGTTATGCGGACTCTGAAAATGCGCTCATTTATTCGCCTCCGTCTGTGTCCAGCAGCCTGCAGCCTCATCCTCCTCGCCATCAGGTAAATCCCTGCCATTGTGAAATGTGGTAGCTCATTCTGGGTGTATTTCAATGGGTTTAAGTAGATTTTCAGCTGTATCTGAATTGCACTCATGATTACCACCTGGTTGTGATTCTTCTTATTTAGCACTTAATTTACGATTTTTCATGCATATATTTTGCGAATCCTTATTTGCGAATCACTATTTGAGAGACACAAATACTGATTCGCTAATCCTATTCGCAGATTGTTTAGCGATTCTTTATATTTGCGAATTCTTGTGTTTTCGCAATTATGCAGTTGATGCATTGCAACACGATATTTTGCGATCGCAAAAGCCATAATTTAGCGATTCGCAACTTTTGCGAATTTTTTAACACTTGATGCATGTGCCTGAAAGTGTCTTGAATTGTTTTGATCCTATTAAAATCTATTTCCGTCACTCGTCAGAATAACAAAAAATATAAATGTGCTTCAATAGTGCTTTCCCAACTGCAATGCTCTGAAATATTTCTGCAGTTCATTTACAGATATATAATTTTTTTTGCGTGTTGTTGTGTTTTAAAGAATGACATCCTACAGCCTCTCCTTTCACACTCCCTGTACCCCAGATAGATTATCAGATAGTTCACTTTACAAAATCCTCTAACTTTGTAGTAAGAAGGAAAAGTATACACCAATCTACAAATTAAAAGAATAAGCATGACATTTGACCTCTATCTTTGAAAACAAAACGTAAAGGCATCTTTCTTGCTCATTTACCTTCTGAACGCCAACATGTTTATTTCGGATTGCTGCAGCACCCCTGCACCCCTACTTCTAGCACCTATGGCCTAGGCTGTTTTTTGAGCTGGATCCGGTTTGGCCACAGCAACATACATGCCAACACCTTAGAACAGGAAAGTGGGATATTTTGAAAAGAAAATCTGGGGAACGTATTGTCCCCGTTCTATTGAAGCAGAGACAATTTTAGACAGGAGACATCTTAAATAGAGCCATATTTGGCCTATAAAATTGTTAGTCTTCCGTTTGGACCGGGTCTGTTGATACGTATGCAGCAAATCCTTCAATGTACTGGTGGAGAGTATGGACACAAAGATGCATGCACTGGCACCCGCATGTTCAATGATGTGTGAGTGTGTAGTGTGGAAGAGTAGCCTGCAGGGCTCAGAAAGACCACCTTTCCATCTCAGTCGTAATCTGGCTGAAAATACTCGACCTCATGGGCAATCACAGTTCTCATTATAGAAGGTATTCCTGGGCTGGTGGCAGGTGGCAGAGATTAAACTGAGCCAAGTGGAACTTCACAAATCCTCCAGGCGAGCAGACTATCAGGGGAGCAAAGACACACTGTTCATGGTATACATTGCAAAGAGACAATTTTTTTTAAAACTATTGCGATCTTGTGTTTCAAAGTACTGTAAATAAGAGTTGTCATTTTTATCCTATCTATAGACTAATAGTAGCACCATTAATCCAGGTAATAGTAACGCCTGGTTACATTGCATGTTTTATGGAGTTGTTTGCAGAGAGTGTAAAACTCCCTAAACTGTTTTACCACAATTGTAACTTGTCACCAGCAAGTTGCACAAGGATCTCTGCAACAGCCACATAAACCCACTGACCTATTGTATGTAGTATAAATATGTGACCTACAAGTTGAATGCAGTGCTCTGCGTAGACATAATAGCTTTTTTAAACTATTCTGTGATTCACACCTTAAAGTGCATTAAACACTTTTTTTTCTTTTTTTGCAGTTTTATAAAGCGCAAACTCGACCCAAAGGTATTGGAGCGCTTTACATGAGCACAAGTTACTTTACACAAGGTCTCATTCATTTCTTATTTTTTTTGTAAGCCCCGGGGAGATTAAGTGATTTGCCCAGACTCACAGGATGTTGAGCCGATGCGGAGATTCAAACCTGGTCCCCCAGTTCCAAAGTCAGAAGCTCTGACCCTACTGCCCCATCCTCCACACCTGAGGTATGTTACCTATATTATACGCAGAAACTTGTTAGAATACACATAGGCCTTTGCAGAAAGTTCCTTACCTAACTGAAGTATCTTAAAATGCAGTTTATTAGTAACAAATTGAGTAAGGCAAAACTGTTTTACTTGCACATTTTCCTTGTCAATTTACTTGAGGGTAGAACTTTTACAATTAATGCATATGTCCTGACAGAAAAAGAGCTGACTGTCATTGATTCTGCTTCTCATCATCCCACTCCCTCTTGACTCTACCCCCCTTTCTGACACCAGCCCTCCCTGATCAAAGAGACCCCTAGTGCCATAAGCCACCTACCTGGATCCCAGGTGATTCCAATGGGGGATCTGAGAATATTGTGACTGTATGTTTAGCCCCCTGTAAGTAATGCCTCCATTCAGTGAATACCAGTTTTATGGCCGGAAGTTCTTTTTCAGCCACCGT
The DNA here is from genome assembly GCA_963921515.1 of Calotriton arnoldi. NCBI lineage: Eukaryota > Metazoa > Chordata > Amphibia > Caudata > Salamandridae > Calotriton > Calotriton arnoldi. Next base: position 33,339 of record CAWUFW010021664.1, read on the forward strand.
ATAGTTTTGCTCTGCTGGTAGAAGTTTTTTGGAATAAATGGCTATGGGATGCATGTGACCAGTGCTTGGGTTCTTTTGAGATAAAATTCCTCCTACAGCTACCTGTGAAGCATCAGCTTTGACGTAATAGGGTTGGTCTGGATTGGGATGCTGAAGAATGGGTGCAGTGGCGAATTTAGTTTTTAACAGTTGCAACGCCTGATTGGCTTCTGGAGACCATGCAAATGATTGCCCCTTTTTTAGCAGCTGTGTTATGGGCGCCACTATCTCTGAAGAGTGTGGGGTGAAACGACAATATAAATTGGCGAAGCCAACTATCTGTTGAATTTCCTTGACATTTGTTGAAGTTGGCCAATTGGTAATGGCTTCTACCTTTTCGGGGTCCATAGTGATGCCTGTTGGAAATAAGTGATACCCCAGAAACTCCACTGACATTTGTCTGATTTAGCAAAGAGAGCTGTGTCCTAAGGCACTGCAAGATGGCGTGTAATGCTGTACATGTTCTTGTTCTGAGTTTGAGTAAATCAGAATGTCGTCTATGTAGACGATTGCACAAACATCTAAAACTCCCTAACAACACAACTAAAGCAAAACGGTTTTGCATCACCATAGCTCTTATCGACACCATCTCTCCATCTACAAGCAACAAAGACTGAGCTGTATTTGCTGACAACTTATTCACAATAGTTGATAACCTTCTGATCTTTATGTCATTCAAAACCACTCCCAAACATGATATCATTGCTCCAAATACATTTCCAACAATCTCTCCAGCACTCATACCACGTTTCTCTCTATGAGATGGCTTCCCTTCTAAAGGTCCCAAATCCTCTACATGATATATCTTGGGAAACACAACAGCCACGTAGCACGTACCATACTAATTCAGTGGCAATTGAACATATGTATTTCTTCCACACACAAAATATACATTTGGCACCACTTGTACTGCATCTTGCAAGAACTTCTTTGCAGTGGCTTCAATTGTGAAAATGTGATCACACTCACTCTGTCCCACACAAATCTTATCATAATATGTTTGTACTTGTCTGATACAAGGTTTTCCTCGCTGCTCTAAATCTAAAGCTATTGGACCATAACTCCCTCTTGCCTTGTGTGCTAACTGTTCCTTGGTCCACTCAAACTTCCCTTCATTATTGTTAAATTTAACTGTTAATTGCCTATGTCTATCTTCTACTTGGTCTTCAGACTTCTTCTCTATATCAGTCAACATACAGGTTAGGTTGTGTCGGTGTGCATAAGCCATGTCTAATGTTACAGTAGGTATGAAGTACTTCCCTATCCTCTCTTCCTGCTTATAATAGTCATACTTATTTAGGTGCTTGTCAGCTGGAACTTCTGAAAGCACAACATCATAATTGGAAAAGTAGTACTCATAATGGCCCTTATCATAAAACATGCTAAACAATAAGCATACCAGTGATACCATACGTCAGAGGCAGGTGATGGTATTGAATCCCCTCCTCAACTGACGCAGGTAACTGCATGCACACATAACAATCTCTCACATCCATCGTATTCACATACTCATACAAAAATTTCGCATAAGCATTCAGCGTATAATCACCTTTAGATAGATTGACATGCAACAAGCGACTAGTTTGATCAATCATAGCATTATCAGCTCCTAATGTACCCTCTTTTGTGCTAGAAGTAGTAGGTTTGGATATCACTTGTACTCCCACCCCCTCAACTTCTGCTTCGTGTGAACTTTTAATAGATATTATAACTACTGCTGTAACTACAATCACTCCTACTATAAGTGTGCCTTTTACACACTTTGCTCAACAGTTCGAATTTCCAGACTCCATCTTCATCTGAGTTTATTTTGTCACAGCAAGAGGATCAACAAAAAGTCTTTTTCTCTGCCTCTCACTGCTGGTCAACAAAGTTCATACCCAGTTCCTCGAAGTCACAGAAAAAGTTCACAGTTCGTTGCACAATTATTCACACAGTCCAAAAGACTTCCCTAGCCCTTCTCTCTCCTGCGGAAAGATCCCTAAATTTGTTTTTCTTCCACTCCGGCCTAGGTTATCTTCCTTTTCTTTAAAAACTTTTATATACAATTCACAGTTCAGTTGACGTCCCTTATAAGGTCAGAGCCAATTTCATCAATGACACGCTGTAAAAGTTCAAGACGAATGGCTGCAATCGCCTGAGCTGGTGGATGATACCCAAAAGTCAGGAACGAAAGATCTCGCAGAATCAAACTTCGCAAGCCACTCAATATTGGAATGTCTGGTACAGTCAATGTCAACACTCCATTAGCTTCTACCCCAGGGACCAATAGTTCGATCTCAATTTTCAATTCTGAAGCTCTGCGCGTCACTCGTCCAGATCTCAGCCTCCCGGACCTCACTGTTCCCAGCATCTGTAATCAGATAGGTCCACTCCGGTGCAGCGTATCTCTGGCACAGTACCCTTACTCTCCTCGACCTCCTCAAGCCCCCTTGTGCTTGCTCTGTGTCACTCAGTTCTGATTCAGACGTTACAGATACAGGGGCAAGATCTCTTTCAGGTGCAAGACTCAAGTTTTGACTCTTCTGTCTCGCAGGCCACGATTCTCTTGTGACTTCTGTTCCCCTTCTTTGCACACAACCACTTCCCACACCAGTGACTTCAGCTGAGTCTGACTCTATATCACTCGCAAAGTTACCATCTCCCTCAGAGTTAATACCTGGGGCTTGTGTAGCGTGACACCCCTCAGTTCGTCCTGGTGGGTAACCAGCCTCGTCAGGAACCCCCACAGCTTGGCTTGCCCTCTCCAGTGGCCTCACAACCATGGCTGGATTTCCTTCAGGGAGAGGAGCTGTTTCTTCCAAGGATCCTGAAACTCTGCGGGTATAGGAGGCGTGAATCCAGTTTGGCAAACCTCCGCACTTTACAGCTGTATTCGTCCCCAAGATCACCTGGTATGGACCTTGCCAACGGGCATCAAGACAGCTCTTCCTCACATGCTTCCGGACAAGTATTCAGTCACCTGGACACAGGTCATGGCAGAGGTCCTTCGAGGTTGGTGGAGTCGCAGCTTCAACCTGGTGAGACACAGAACAGACCATGTCAGCCAGTCCGTTGCAATAATCAAGGAGCAAATCATCGGTGATGTTTATCAGTGCTGTGGATGGCACCGCTGGCAGCACATCTCCCTCCCCATCAATATCTCATGTGACGAGAGACCTGTTTGCCTATCTGGAATGCTACGCACACTCATTAGTACCAAAGGCAATGCGTTGGGCTACTTTAAAGATGTCGAGGAGCACAACAGCTTCATAATCTCACTGTGGAAATGGGTTCCTCTATCTGACTCCAATGAAGTTGGAAATCCAAAGCACGGAATAAGTTCTCTAAGCGATAGCATTTCTATTGTGAGACTATCACACCTCTTAGTTGGATATACCTCTACCCATTGTGAAAAGGCACACACCACAACCAGAATGTACCTCAGCCCATTGCACCTAGGCATTTCTATGAAATCATGTTGCAATCTGTTGAAAGGACCCCCTGACCTTCCAATGTGACTCAGCACAACCACAGTTTTCTTTCCAGCATTCATCTGTTGACACGTAACACATCTGTGACACACTGCTTCAGCAAACACACAAAATTTCGGGTTAAACCAGGTTTGTCTGAATATTCGCACCATGGCATCTCTCCTGATGTGAACTGCTCCATGAATCTGCCTGCCATAGGGCTCAGTAGACAATCTGGCAACACTGCTCGACCATCTGTTGAAACCCAAATGCCATCATCCCTTTTCTCACAACCTGCTTTAATCCAACCAGCTTCTTCTTGGTCTGACACCTCTCTCTGCAGGCGCTTGACCTCATCCCAAGTGTCCGCTATGGCTAGCATCATGCTGAGCTTGGTTCTCTCTATGCTCTCACCTGAATAATCCCCATTGAAAATGTTACCTTGTTCGGCACAAAAGCGTACAACTTCATCTGCGTATCTCTTGCCCAAGGTGACAAAATCTTTTCCCTTCCCATGTGCAGCACATTTCCCCACAGCTACTTCCTTTGGTCGTTGTAAAGCTTCCAACAGTTGTCTCACATACTCTCCATTCCTGATGGGAGATCCCGATGATGTTAAGAAACCCCTCTGTGACCACAGCTTTCCGAAGTCATGAACCACACCGAACCCATATTGGCTAAAGGTGTAGATGGTGACTCGGATTTGATCAGAAACAAGGCATGTACGTGTCAAAGCAATGATTTCAGCTACTTGTGCGGAGTGTACACCCTGTAAACAAGCAGCTTCCTCAACTCCAGAGATGGTACAGACAGCAAACGCTGCTCTCTAATAACCCGCATTGTCTCTTAGACATGAGCCATCAACAAAAAGGACTTGGTCGGACTCAGGCAGAGGCTTATTAACAATGTCAGGTCTCGGTTTGGTGCAAAGTTCAGTCACATCCAGACAGTCATAGTCCTCACAATCTTCAACTTCAACATTTGGAATATGCATCAAGGTAGCAGGATTTAACACAGAAAATCTTTTCACAGTAACGTTTTCAGAGGCCAAAATCACCTGCTCATAACGTTTGAGCCTGTTATTGGTCAAATGCTGTTTTTTGGTTCTCACTGCAGAGTGCCCCGCAGGACGAGGGACACACGAGTAGATAAAGAAGAAAGTTCCTGGCCGTATAGAATCACCTTCGCTAGAACAGACCCCCCGAGGAGACGGCCGGTGCACTGACTCAAGCAGGACTCCAGATCAAAACAGTTGGATGGTCACCGCCAAATACACTCCAAGGTCTAACCTTCACAAAGGACCCCACGTCAAAACAGGAGTCTGCAACAAGAAACCAGTCAGACACTTCTAATAAGGCATTCACGAAGCAGCTGGTCCAATGTGTCCATAAAGTTAACAGCCCTGAAGAAGACCTTCCCCCGAAATACACCACAGGCCCAACCTGAAGGTCGAAACGCATTGGCGCAATCATAAACGGGGCCAAGAACTACCATAAACTGGTTCATTCTGCACACAAAGCTGTGCACTATGAGAGATGGAATCTAGGATCTCATCCTGTTATTAACTCATGCTCTGACCCCTACCACAATAGGGCCAAGTAGTATTGTCTAGCACTACATATAAGAGGATTGAAGCAGCAAAGGTCCCATTGATAATACAATGTGGGACACTAGATATGCAACTCCATGTGTTTTGTTGTATGCTTGTGGATTAATTCTTTACATGTATTTAAGAAGTGTTGTAATGTAATTTTTGCTTTGTATAAGTCTTGTCCCGGATTAGTCATTTGCATGTATTCAAGAAGTGTTGTTATGTAATTTTTGCTTTGCACAAGTCTTGTCCCTTGTCATTTTCTCCGTGAGTGTATACTATGTTTTCCTAAAAAATCTTTTATAAAAAAAAGAAAAGAAAAAATGCTTTGATTTAAGAAAGAGGATTACTGATTTATTCTATGGAAAATTACTAAAAACAATATATATCGGCACGATATACCTGAGTGTACACCCTTCGAGAAAAACCAAACAACAACAGGTCAAATCAAAGACAACAGAAGGAACAATACTTTGGTTTCTTCTCCTAAAGAGAAATTTGATTGATGGTCTGGAAGGCACCCTTTTTTGATTCTCTGTGTTTTGGTTCTCGTCCTCAGGAGCTCAACTGAGTGTGGAACATATACAGTAAGAGGATGACCCATCACAATATTTTCACATCTTTGAATGCTGACACCAGTTACAGTAACGGATCTGAGACATCCGGGCAATGCTGAAGCTATAGGATCTATTGTAGCTGAGAAGTAGGCCACCTGTTTACGGACACCCCCATGTGTCTGGGTGAGTACAGACAGTGCACAACCCACCTGCTCGCAGCAATATAGCAAAAATGCTTTGTTGTAATCAGGTATTCCCAGAGCCGGAGTGCGACACAGGCTTTCCCTCAGCTCTAGGAAGGCAACCAAACAGTCATTATCCCATGGTACCGGATCACTCACATCCTTGTGTGTCAACCTCTGTAAAGGTTTTGGGCCAGATGTACGACCAAGACAATTGCGCATCGCAAATTTCGAGGCGCAATTTCCGATGTACAACAGTGTATTTCACACTGTTTGCGATTCCCAATGGGGTCGCAAATTGCGAGGCTCATTAATATTAATGAGCCTCTTGCAATTTGCGAGCCCATTGGGAATGACAGGCCCTCCCAGGGATGGTGGCCTGCTGGGCTCAGCAGACCACCATGTCTGGGACTGCTTTTTAATAAAGCAGCTTTTTTTTTTTTTTAAATGCAGCCAGTTTTCCTTAAAGGAAAACGAGATGCATTTAAAAAAGAAAAATGAAACTTTTCAGTTTCATTTTTTTAGGGGTAGGCAGTGGTCTCTTGGACCACTGCCTGCTCTTAAAAAATATTTTCCAACATACTCACAAAAGGGAAGGGGTCCCTGACCCCTTCCCCTTTGCGAGCGGTTTACCACCTACTTGAAGTAGGTGGTAAACTGCGAGTGTTTTGCTGCTGCAAATGCAGTCACAAAACACTAGTACATAGCATGTTGACTCGCTATTAGGAAGGGACGCCCCTTCCTAATAGCGAGAGGTTCTCCCGTTTGCGGCCGCAAAAATGGGTCGTACATCTGGCCCTTTGCCTTTAATGAAAAGTTGGGAAACCACTGGCGACAGTAACCAACCATTCCCAAGAACATCCAGACTTCCTTCTGTGTGGGAGGCACATTCATTTTCATGATCGCCTCAATGCGGTCTGGTGACACCTTCCTCTTGGCTTTCTCAATGCAATGACCCAAATATTGGACTTTAGGCAAACAGTACTGGAGTCTGCTTGGGGACACCTTGTGCCCGTTTTCTGCCAGGTGATTTAACAGAGCAACAGCATCAACCCTACAAGCCTCCTCAGTCTCTGAGGCAATCAGGAGGTCATCAATATACTACACGAGTACTGAACTCTGTGGCAGTACTAGACTCTCAAGGTTCTTTTTCAGTATCTGATTAAAGATCGATGGACTCTCAGTATACCCTTGTGGGATACAACACTACATTAATACACAGTTTTCCAGAAGGAAAGCAAGTAAGAATTGGCTTTCCTCATGGAGGGGTATCGAGAAGAATGCTTGACACAAATCAATCACAGTAAACCATTCAGCCTCACAAGGGATCTGGAATAGAATCACAGATGGATTTGGTACCACAGGACAAGATGGAACTATGATTGTGTTGACCTTTCACAGGTCTTGCACGATCCTGTACTTCCCATTAGGCTTCTGCATCCCCATTATAGGTGAATTGCATGGGCTTCCTAGTATCTCCTTCAGAATGCCTTGCTCGATCATTGACTCAATCACAGGTGTAATTCGTGCCACCGTTTCCGGGGTCAGGTTGTACTGAGGCGTTCTTGGAAACTTAGCATTGGGCTTGATCTGTATCTTTACTGGCTCAACTCATCAAATTAATCTTATCTCTTCTTCTGTGAATTCCCACACCACTGGAGAGGCAGAGTCCCTCAGGTCATATGGCAGGTCATCCACCATTAACACGGGGAACATCTCTACACAGAGATTCTGATTCGCCAGTTTGAATGCAATGTCATCATCATTGGCCTGTAATTCTACTCCTTTGGGCGTACAATAGATGGTACAATTCAGCTTACAAAGAAGATCACGACCTAACAAGCCGACTGGATTCGAATTGCACACCACAAACTGGTGTCGATCATGGAATGTTCCTATTCTTACAGGTATTTCATCTGTGAATGGATTCGCCATTCTTTTATTAGCAACTCCTACAACTTGGATCGATTGTCCCGAGAGGGGTAGGTTTGGGACTACTGCAGACCTCACAGTAGAAGGTGTAGCACCAGTGTCAATCAAAAATGTGATGGGATGACTGTCCACATCTGCCTCCACATACGGTCCTCTCTGGTCTACCTCCAAGACTGTTCCAAGGGTACAGTGTTCCTCCCCCTCAGGCACCGTCATAGCAACGGATCTGGATCAAACTCATCTGTAGTTGCGATAAAAGGCATCTGCTGGTACACTTGATGCCCCTGTGAAATTCTCAGAGGCTGGGGTAGCTGCACTTGCTGACTCAGACCCCCTCCATTGACAGATCTAGGTCTCGTCACAGTATTTAAAACCTCAGGGGCATGCACTATCTCTTTATCTTGGAACTGATTTGCTGGGTTTGATCGACACTCGCGCTTCCAATGCCCGATTTTGTGGCAATAATGGGGAGCAGTGGTCTTTTTTAGGGTACCAACATCTACTCCTGTCTTGGGATCTATTCCACTCCCTCTTCCCTGTCCTGTGTGGGTTGACGAGTTCTGGGTCCCTCCATGATTATTTCCCTGCTTCTGACCCAATGTTCCTCTGCTCGTCTGTGCTTGTTTTACTCTATCTGCATTCCTCATCTGGACCAGCATCAGTGTATCCTTTATCTTCCTGTGATTTGAATCCACCTCATCACTACACTATCTGGCATACCGCAGGATTGCATCTGCAGATTTGTTTTGCCAGCAGATCAAATGCTGTTGGATCATGAAGCTAATCTTTGGTCTCAGTCCCAACACAAACTTGGAAACAAACTGCCCCATATCCTTAGAGTCTAGAGTATCCAATCCACTGTACTGCTTAAAGGCTTGCAAGAGCCTTTCATAATAAGCATGTACTGATTCTTTGTGCTCTTCGGTGGTTCGATCTGTCTTAACCCAGTCAATATCTTGTGGCGCAATCTTAGACTGTAACCATGTGATTACCTGCTCATACTTTTTCATGACCAAAGGTGAAGGACGATGTGTTATGGGGTCTTTATCTGGTTCAGCAGATGGCCAATCAACAGCAATTTTGCAAGCGGACCACAAATCACTAGGAACCAGAATATCAAACAGCGTGTTCAAATCGATCGACAACACTTTTGAGATCTTAACAAAGCGATCAACTTGCTTGTACCATTCAGCAAGTTTCTCCCTCAGCCAAGGAAAGTCTTTTGGAAATGCTGCCAAATCACCTCTGCTCCAAGGCACACGTACATACCCTCCGCTCGGTACCTCTTGCAATGGGTAAGCTTCTACACCTGTTGTCCCCCTCCCAGAGGTGGCGTATCTCCTATCCCCTTCTTAACACTCTTTTTCTTTGACCATCTTTCTTCCCACTTATCAAGCATGCTCCATGCTCGTGTCCCTGCAACCAATTCTCAAATGTGTGTTTTCAACCCTATGACTCTTTTCTCTTCCAATTCCTGATCACTGTAATTCAGCCTATGATTTCCCTGCAACATTTTTGTTTTGGACAAACCAAATCCACATCATACTTCTGGGCCAATTCTGTTATTTTCTTATGTGCCAGCCTTGCCTTACGAGTAACATCGTTCGCCATGAACAACAGCTCGTCCTGCTCAAACATTTCTATCCTTTCCAAAGGTAGACTCCTGCTGATTATCTCATCTGATTTCAACCTTACTATGTCTAGCACTTTGGCCTTTATTGCAGCCTTGATTGTTCCCTGACTTGACTCATTACTCTGTCCTTCTCTTTCACTGCTCTGATTATTCTGGCGATTTCCTACTACTGTCGTCTGCGAGCAATGTGGATCTGTGGAAACTCCCTGATCTGTACCCAATTCTGGTATCCTTCCCATGGATCCCCTAACTGGAGCTTCCACATCCTTAAATATGATTGTGAATCTGCCAGTGACGCTGATCGTACTGTACTAGACCCAAAACACACCCTCGAGGGGTCCACGGTTGCTGGCAATAGAGTACTAGCTTCCACAGGCACCAAAATCACATTTACTGACCATTTGGAGAAAGTTCCTCAGGTCCTGGGTCATCGTTTTTCATCCGAAAATTTATTTTTGGGACTGTACAAAAATGATTTAAAATGTCAATTTTATCGCGCCTCGTGTTGAAAAACCACTTCTTAAGGCCTCACAGTGACCAAAATTGCCAGTTTATAGACTTTTCCACCTATTCACAAGTTCTATTTTGCCTGATTTCGATCATGAAAATTACTCTAAACACAGTTATTTTAGTTCCAAAAGTGATGATTCATATCTGACAGACATTTACAGTCAAAAGATTAAACATTCAAAAAATCACCATTACTGACCATTTGGAGAAAGTTCCTCAGGACGGGGTCATAGTTTTTCATCCGAAAATGGAATGTTTGACTTGTACAAAAAATGATTCAAAATGTCAATTGTATCACGCCTCATGTTGAATAACCACTTTTTTAGGCCGTACAGTGACCTAAATTGCCATTTTTATAGACTATTCCAACTACTCAGAAGTTTTATTTTGCCTGATTTCGAGCATGAAAGTTACTCTAAACACACTTATTTTAGTTCCAAAAGTAATGATTCACATCTGTCAGTCATTTACAGTCAAAAGATTAAACATTCAAGAAATCACGATCACTGACCATTTGGAGAAAGTTCATCAGGTCCTGGGTCATCGTGTTTCATCAGAAAATTGATTTTTTGGAAGGTACACAAAATAATTCAAAATGTCAATTGTATTGTTCCTCATGCTGAATAGCGACTTTTTAAGGCCTCACAGTGACCAAAATTACTATTTTTATAGACTTTTCCTCCTACTCAGAAGTTCTATTTTGACTGATTTCGAGCATGAAAAGGACTCTAAACACACTTATTTTAGTTCCCAGAGTGATGATTCACATCTGACAGTCATTTAGAGTCAAAAGATTAAACATTTAAAAAATTACCATTACTGACTATTTGGAGAAAGTTCCTCAGGTTCTGGGGTCATCGTTTTTCATCAGAAAATGGAGTTTTTTTGGACTGTACAAAAAATTATTCAAAATGTCAATTGTATCGTTCCTCATGTTGAATAACCACTTTTTATAGCCTCACAGTGACCAAATTTGCCATTTTCAAAGACTTTCCCCTACTTAGAAGCTTCTATTTTGCCTGATTTTGAGCATGAAAATGACTCTAAACACACTTTTTAGTTCCAAGAATGATGAGTCACATCTGACAGTCATTTACAGTCAAAAGATTAAACGTTCAAAAAATCACCATTACTGACCATTTGGAGAAAGTACCTCAGGATGGGGTCTTAGTTTTTCATCCAAAAGTGGATTTTTTGACTTGTACAAAAAATTATTCAAAATGTCAATTGTATTGCGCCTCATGTTGAATAACCAATTTTTTGAGGCCTCACACCGACCAAAATTGCCAGTTTTATAGACTTTTCCACCTACTCAGAAGTTGTATTTTGTCTGATTTCAAGCACTAAATTGACTGTAAACACACTTATTTTAGTTCCAAGAGTCATGATTCACATCTGACAGTCATTTACAGTCAAAAGATTAAACATTAAAAAAATCACAATTACTGACCATTTGGAGAAAGTTCCTCAGGTCCTGGGTCATCGTTTTTCATCCGAAAATTTATTTTTGGGACTGTACAAAAAATGATTTAAAATGTCAATTTTATCGCACCTCGTGTTGAAAAACCCCTTCTTAAGGCCTCACAGTGACCAAAATTGCCAGTTTTATAGACTTTTCCACCTATTCACAAGTTCTATTTTGCCTGATTTCGATCATGAAAATTACTCTAAACACAGTTATTTTAGTTCCAAAAGTGATGATTCACATCTGACAGTCATTTACAGTCAAAAGATTAAACATTCAAAAAATCACCATTACTGACCATTTGGAGAAAGTTCCTCAGGACGGGGTCATAGTTTTTCATCCGAAAATGGAATGTTTGTCTTGTACAAAAAATGATTCAAAATGTCAACTGTATCACGCCTCATGTTGAATAACCACTTTTTTAGGCCGTACAGTGACCTAAATTGCCATTTTTATAGACTATTCCAACTACTCAGAAGTTTTATTTTGCCTGATTTCGAGCATGAAAGTTACTCTAAACACACTTATTTTAGTTCCAAAAGTAATGATTCACATCTGTCAGTCATTTACAGTCAAAAGATTAAACATTCAAGAAATCACTATCACTGACCATTTGGAGAAAGTTCATCAGGTCCTGGGTCATCGTGTTTCATCAGAAAATTGATTTTTTGGAAGGTACACAAAATAATTCAAAGGGGTCGATTCCGATTCGGGCCGGAAAAATCACCGACCGACTCGGAGCCGGAAATTATACCGACCGACACGTACCTGTGGCGCCCGACACGCCAAGTACGATGCAAGGCGTGCAAAATCCGACCGACACGTACCGAACCCAAGCCGAACGACCGAGCCGCACGGAAAACAGCAATCCGGCCGGAAAAACACGCGAATTGAACCGACCGACACGCACCCGGAACAAATCCGACCGAAACGTACACGCGAACTCCAAACCGCAAAGTACGATGCAAGGCGCGAAAACCACGACCGAGTCGGACGGAGGACAAGCCGTACGACCGACACGCATACAAAACCGAGCCGAAGCAACACAAAACACCGCGACCGACGCGTACGCAGCATATAAAACTGCACAAACACAGCGTGAACGAAACGGAGAACACCGTACGAGACAAATGCAGGGTCCGACTCGGTCACAAGAACGTTTCCAACATGCACAGACAGTACAAAGGAAAAATCACACAAAAAAAGGCCAAACAAGCAATTACAAAGCCAATAAATACTGGGGGGTGGGGACAGAGAACAAAGACACACCCACAACTCCACCCATATAAAGGACACAAATCACAACCATGATCCTTTGCAAATGCCATTCCACTGCCAGCACCCAAGAGACAGCAACCACACACCCACAGCTCATCCCTCACACAAGCCACACACCATCAGCACACCAACAAATACCTACCTCACATACACCCAGCAAAACACACACTCACACACCTTCACCTGCACACCAACACACACATCACTCACCATCACCACCCATCACCATGCCCCCCAAGAAGAATCACAAGTTCCTAGATTGTGAATTGGAAGTCATGGTAGACGAGATCCCCAGGGTAGAGCCACAGCTGTTTGGCACACTGGTCCAACAGACCCCCATCTCCCAGAAAACCAAGATGTGGGAGAGGATCATCAACAGGGTGAACGCACAATCACCATGTCTGCGCACAAAGACCGACATCCAGAACAGGTGGTATGACGTGCGCAGGAGGGTACGGGACCTGCTCAAGAAAGACTACATCATCAGCCAATACACCGGCAGTGGCCCTCCTGCCAAGCCAATATACCTCAGGCCCTGGGAGGAGAAGGTGCGGGCCATCCTTCCGCCAGTGAGCGTATATGGACTAGAGAACATCCCAGAGCCTGGTGAGTACACAACAAATGTACACAATATTCTGCCACAAAACACACACACATCACTGTCAAGGGGAGAGTCAAACCATGCACTCATAGCAATTACACAGCAACCAGAACAGAATCATCCCAAAATGTGTATGTCAGTCAGATAAACACAACACATGCCATCAAAAAAGTTACATCCAACCGTGCCATCACATGTACAAACACAACTACAACTACAGCTAGGCAGTGGCACAAATAGAACTAACAAACACATCCAGACATGTAGCCACCACTACAACACCAACACACAGTGAAGACCACTGAAAGGAAGGAATTCTGTGTATACTGGGCAAGTCAGTGTCGCCAATAGCATCATGGGAGTCGCAGTCACACATATTGCCCCCCCCCACAACTGTCCCATCAACACCACCATGAACCATGCGCACATCACAGGGAGTGGAGAAGGACTCACAAGATGGCTGACACTGGCAACTGCTGTGGGGAGCACAAGGCCCTGCTGGGAACTGTGCACCAACAAACAGCAGGACACCACTGAGTGACATCCTGAGAGACAACTTCCACTCCCTGCAATGCAAGCACGTTCCATGGTGGGATATCTGGCTGGCTGGGTGGGAAGGAGGACTTGCAGCACTGACCATAGTCACAAGCACCTCCCCTCACACCCCTCCTCAACACAAACTCCACAGAACCCACCTGGTAGAATGCAATGCCTCCCATCCTAACTCAAGATCCCACAAAGAACCACCACCCTGGGTTATGTTGTGTGAAGCACAGGGACACTCTTGGGACTTTTAGCCAAACAACTGCCAGGACAACACTCCCAGCCATCCTGTCAGCACAGCCAGCCCACCCCACAGGGAAGCAGAGTCAAAAGGAAGGAAGCATGGGCATGCTGGGAAGGGGGTGGAGGCAATAGCATGATGGGAGTCGTAGTCACAGCTCTACATCCCCCACCACATGGCCCAGCAAGCTCACACTCATGCATGCACATCCCACAGAGAGTGGAAAGGCCCATCAAAGATGTCTGACACTGTTGCTGTGTCGTGGGGAGCACAAGGGCATGCTGGGAACTGCACACCAAACAAACAGCAGGACACCACTGTCAGCCATCTTGCCATTGCTCACACACCCACACATACTGAACTCCCCACAAAAGCAAGTAAATATGGGAATGCTGGCAAGTGGGGTGGAGGCAATAGCATGATGGGAGTGGCAGTCACAGATATTGGTCACCCCCACAACTGTCCCATCAACACCACCCTGAACCATGCTCACATCACAGGGAGTGGAGAAGGACTCACAAGATGGCTGACACTGGCTACTGCTGTGGGGAGCACAAGGCCCTGCTGGCAACTGTGCACCAACAAACAGCAGGACACCACTGACTGACATCCTGAGAGACAACTTCCACTCCCTGCAATGCAAGCACGTTCCATGGTGGGACATCTGGCTGGCTGGGTGGGAAGGAGGACTTGCAGCACTGACCATAGTCACAAGCACCTCCCCTCACACCCCCTCAACACAAACTCCACAGAACCCACCTGGTAGAATGCAATGCCTCCCATCCTAACTCAAGATCCCACAAAGAACCACCACCCTGGGTTATGTTGTGTGAGGCACAGGGACACTCTTGGGACTTTTAGCCAAACAACTGCCAGGACAACACTCCCAGCCATCCTGTCAGCACAGCCAGCCCACCCCACAGGGAAGCAGAGTCAAAAGGAAGGAAGCATGGGCATGCTGGGAAGGGGGTGGAGGCAATAGCATGATGGGAGTCGTAGTCACAGCTCTACATCCCCCACCACATGGCCCAGCAAGCTCACACTCACGCATGCACATCCCACAGAGAGTGGAAAGGCCCATCAAAGATGTCTGACACTGTTGCTGTGTCGTGGGGAGCACAAGGGCATGCTGGGAACTGCACACCAACCAACAGCAGGACACCACTGTCAGCCATCTTGCCATTGCTCACACACCCACACATACTGAACTCCCCACAAAAGCAAGTAAGTATGGGAATGCTGGCAAGTGGGGTGGAGGCAATAGCATGATGGGAGTGGCAGTCACAGATATTGGTCACCCCCACAACTGTCCCATCAACACCACCCTGAACCATGCTCACATCACAGGGAGTGGAGAAGGACTCACAAGATGGCTGACACTGGCTACTGCTGTGGGGAGCACAAGGCCCTGCTGGCAACTGTGCACCAACAAACAGCAGGACACCACTGACTGACATCCTGAGAGACAACTTCCACTCCCTGCAATGCAAGCACGTTCCATGGTGGGACATCTGGCTGGCTGGGTGGGAAGGAGGACTTGCAGCACTGACCATAGTCACAAGCACCTCCCCTCACACCCCCTCAACACAAACTCCACAGAACCCACCTGGTAGAATGCAATGCCTCCCATCCTAACTCAAGATCCCACAAAGAACCACCACCCTGGGTTATGTTGTGTGAGGCACAGGGACACTCTTGGGACTTTTAGCCAAACAACTGCCAGGACAACACTCCCAGCCATCCTGTCAGCACAGCCAGCCCACCCCACAGGGAAGCAGAGTCAAAAGGAAGGAAGCATGGGCATGCTGGGAAGGGGGTGGAGGCAATAGCATGATGGGAGTCGTAGTCACAGCTCTACATCCCCCACCACATGGCCCAGCAAGCTCACACTCACGCATGCACATCCCACAGAGAGTGGAAAGGCCCATCAAAGATGTCTGACACTGTTGCTGTGTCGTGGGGAGCACAAGGGCATGCTGGGAACTGCACACCAACCAACAGCAGGACACCACTGTCAGCCATCTTGCCATTGCTCATACACCCACACATACTGAACTCCCCACAAAAGCAAGTAAGTATGGGAATGCTGGCAAGTGGGGTGGAGGCAATAGCATGATGGGAGTGGCAGTCACAGATATTGGTCACCCCCACAACTGTCCCATCAACACCACCCTGAACCATGCTCACATCACAGGGAGTGGAGAAGGACTCACAAGATGGCTGACACTGGCTACTGCTGTGGGGAGCACAAGGCCCTGCTGGCAACTGTGCACCAACAAACAGCAGGACACCACTGACTGACATCCTGAGAGACAACTTCCACTCCCTGCAATGCAAGCACGTTCCATGGTGGGACATCTGGCTGGCTGGGTGGGAAGGAGGACTTGCAGCACTGACCATAGTCACAAGCACCTCCCCTCACACCCCCCTCAACACAAACTCCACAGAACCCACCTGGTAGAATGCAATGCCTCCCATCCTAACTCAAGATCCCACAAAGAACCACCACCCTGGGTTATGTTGTGTGAAGCACAGGGACACTCTTGGGACATTTAGCCAAACAACTGCCAGGACAACACTCCCAGCCATCCTGTCAGCACAGCCAGCCCACCCCACAGGGAAGCAGAGTCAAAAGGAAGGAAGCATGGGCATGCTGGGAAGGGGGTGGAGGCAATAGCATGATGGGAGTCGTAGTCACAGCTCTACATCCCCCACCACATGGCCCAGCAAGCTCACACTCACGCATGCACATCCCACAGAGAGTGGAAAGGCCCATCAAAGATGTCTGACACTGTTGCTGTGTCGTGGGGAGCACAAGGGCATGCTGGGAACTGCACACCAACCAACAGCAGGACACCACTGTCAGCCATCTTGCCATTGCTCACACACCCACACATACTGAACTCCCCACAAAAGCAAGTAAGTATGGGAATGCTGGCAAGTGGGGTGGAGGCAATAGCATGATGGGAGTGGCAGTCACAGATATTGGTCACCCCCACAACTGTCCCATCAACACCACCCTGAACCATGCTCACATCACAGGGAGTGGAGAAGGACTCACAAGATGGCTGACACTGGCTACTGCTGTGGGGAGCACAAGGCCCTGCTGGCAACTGTGCACCAACAAACAGCAGGACACCACTGACTGACATCCTGAGAGACAACTTCCACTCCCTGCAATGCAAGCACAGTCCATGGTGGGATAACTGACTGGCTGGGTGGGTGGGAAGGAGGGCCGGCTGTCAACCAAACACAACCAATGCAGACCATGTTCACACCCCAACAAATACATAGAAATGCCCAAATAATGCAGGACAATGTGCCACACCAATATCAACCCCTGACTGTGACGACTTAGGACAATGCAATGTACAGGCCCGCACCCAGAGGCACAGTCACAACTGTCAGGTGTGTCAACCATTGATGCCTGCAGAAACATAACATACATTGTGTGTGTCTCCCAAAAACAGGTGATGATGGGGACACAGCAGCAGACGCTGAGGAGTCCCAGTCCCAGGCTCAAGAGGATGCGGAGCTCACTGGTGTCGTACAGCCTCTGCCCTCCTCGGACGAAGAAGACCAACCTGGCACATCCGGTGCAAGTCTACATGCAGCACCAGCAGGACCACCAGCTGCAGCACCAGCAGGACCACCAGCTGCACCCCCTGCACCCACCCCTCCAACGACTGTCAACACAAATACCATCCCTGCCGACATGGACAGAACAAGGAGCAACACCAGCACAGGGACCCTGGACCAACCTGGGGCCATGGACACCACCACCACCACCAACCTCCAAGGTGGACCAGGGTCATCTGTGCGTGCCACTGCACGCACTGCACATGTCAGCAGGGGTGGTGGGAGGGGTGGGAGACAGAGGTCGCTGCTTGCAGAGGTTGCTGGTGTGCATGATGACCCACAACTGGTACGCATAGCTGATGCGTACCAGTCCAGCACCGGAGACCTCAGCCAGGTAGTGGGGCTCCTCAGAGACATGAAACAGCAGCAGGCTGCCCATCATGCCCGCTTGGACTCTCACATGTCCCACGTGGAGTCACACATGTCCCGCGTGGACTCACACATGTCCCGCGTGGAGTCCAAGTGGGATGCACTGCATGAGATGACGGCGGTGCACAGGGACATTTTACAATGCCTCCGCCAGATGAACAGCAACGAGTCCACACCTCCCTGTGTGCCAACAACATCTGGTGCTGCCCAAACTGCAACTGCCACAGGGAGGGAGGATGACTCTGGCGGAGAGTCCCCTTCAGCGCAGCAGCCTGTACTTGAGGGCCCCCCAAGAAGAGGGGTCGTCCGAAGAGGGGCAAGTGAGAGGCCGATGGCCAAGCGCAACTCCCAGGAAGCCTGAACCTGTTCTGGATGTTCACCTTTGTGCACAGACTGTTCACCCTGTTGACGGCAACACTACTCCCACACATTGCATGGGGAGTACAAGTTGGACCAATGTCTCAGACAACTGTGGCCCCGATACTGGGGATTCTGTCTACCAGGACTTTCAATTCACCTAGGAACTTCTGATTGCAAGATTTATGTACAGCACTACCCATCCTATGCACTATTCACACAAATGTATCACAATAAACACACTAATACACCATACTTGCCTCTGTTGTGATTCCAACGTGGGTGCTGTTATGGGGATGATGAACTGCAAAATTACACTGTGTATGCGAACTGCAACAGCAAGTACAACACAGGCATGTGAGTAAAGGCAACGTGACACATATGAGGGAGACACACCACCAGGGCTACACAACACATACACACCTAGGCCATCTGACTCATTGCCTACACTGATGTTGCCAGGGAAGACGGTGCAATGCACAGACACCACACCCATTCCCAGTTGTAGTCAAGTAGCCCACAGGTGCAGTAAGCAAATGGCAGTCAAATGTGTGACCACAGACAACGCACATCACAAAGTGAAGCACAGGTTTATTACACAGTTGCAACATGTCGTAACCACTACAGATGCAAGGTAATCCCACCTGGCAGTGGGCACACAGTCAACAACTGTAGACGGAAGGAAGTCCATGGGTGTGGCGCACATCACCTGTAGGGACACAACAGCTACCACCCTGGAAGTGCAATCACGTCGTCGGTGGACACAGTTGACCAAACGAATCTGAAAGTACCCTGTGAAGGACAGAAATGACACACAGTCAAAAGCAATGGAGTACAGGACAGAACAGCAAAACTCATGCACAATACATGTTACAAGATACCCACCCAGAACCAAGTTAGCATGTCAACACTGTTGGGGAGTACAGCCCACCTGTAAGCACACATCGCAACACACATCCAGTCAAGTAGCCCATGGACACACTCCAACAGCACCAGAGCACCACCTACACATATCATGCCAACTCACATCATTGACATGACACCTCAGGATACTCACATTCAGCTAAAGAAGTTGGTGATGAGCTGTGTGCGGACATCACCCTCATCATCATCATCATCATCGTCACTGGCATCGTGGTCCAGGCCAGGATCCTCCACAGGTGGCGGATGTTGGTCATTGTCATCCTGGATGAGAGGCAACTCCTTCCGCACTGCCAGGTTGTGGAGCATGCAGCAGACGATGATAATCTTGCACACTTTCGCAGGGGCATATGGGAGGGACCCTCCGGTCTTGTCCAGGCAGCGGAAGCGGCTCTTCAGGAGACCAAATGTCCACTCAATCACTCTCCTGGTCCGACCATGTGCCTCATTGTAGCGCATCTGGGCTGGTGTCACAGGGTTCCTGAGGGGTGTCAGCAACCACGGCATGTTGGGGTATCCCGAGTCACCTACGGACAGACAAGTGCACATTAGCTGACTTGGAAAAGTGGGCGGAATACTACAGATCAGATCACACACAATGGCACAAAGTCAGTACACACCGACAAGCCAGGCACGCTGGTTCTGCATCTGTGCCATCATCCTGGGGATGCGACTACTCCTCATCACAAAGGCATCGTGTGCTGAACCAGGGAAACGGGCACACACGTGTGTGATGGTCATGTCTACAAGACACACCACCAGTGCATTGACCGAGTGGTAGTGCTTGCGGTTCCTGTAGGCCTGCTCCTGGGCCTGTGGTGGTACCAAAGCCACATGTGTCCCATCAATGGAGCCAATGACATGCGGCATCCTCCCCAGGGCATAAAAGTCACTCTTCACGTCAGTGAGTCGTCGCAGTCTAGGGAAATAGATGTACCGGTTCAGGAATAGCAACATTGCCGCCAAAACATCGCGGAGCACACGGCTCAACATGGTCTGTGACATCCCACCAGCAGTCGCCACAGTATGTTGGAAGGTACCGGTGGCAAAGAAGTGTAGGGCTGCCATCACCTTCACCTTGGGGGTCAGCGCTGTAGGATACGGCCGGCCAGGCTGCAAATGTGGGGACAACTGCACTGCCAAATCCTCAATCAGCTGCCTGGTGAAGCGGTACCGTCGGATGCTGTCCCGTTCCACCATCGTTGCCAGGTCTGGGAATGGTCGATGGACAGCAGGAGCCCTGCAGTGCAGAGGAGAAGTAAGCAAGATTGTCAGTCACCCCACATATGCGGCATTGAACACACTCAATATCCCAACATACATCATTATGAGGCACAACTACATGAAGTGTGCAGTTCCGTAAGGACATGTATGGTACATACATGGCCAACATCTGTCAACACGGTCCAACAAGTGGCATCAATTTGTCCCAGGTTGGCCCATTGGATATCATGAGGCCGTGTCACAGTTCCCATCTCCTGCTGCCGTGTCACAATCACCCCCACAGTGACATGTGAGGACAGATGTGCCCCAGGCACCACAGCTCAATGACAGGTACATTCCCAGGGACCCTGTATTGCCACATGGACACTGGCATTACATGGAGTATCATGTATACACCACAGCAAAACAACCATGACCCCCACAGGTAGTGGTCCCACTTGCCACGGCAGGACAGACATGGACGTCTGTGACACACACACGCACAACATCAAAGTCCATGCACACACAACGTGGATGTGGAGACTGTCTCCCATTGTGCACATGAAATCAGAGACATTGTAAACACTACATGCACACAGACTGTGGAGGACCATCACTATTGTGCCACTGGGACACCCTGGCTCAAACATACCGTCCCACATGGGACTCACGGGGTATGTGACATGACATACACATACACCACCGTGAAATGTGACCATGGCACATGCACAGATATGAACAGTTGCACATCACAGTGGTCATGTACACGTAACACCCAGGATCCTGTCCCCATGAACACGTGCACAGCCTGGGGGTGGCTGCCCACAGGTGACACCCACAGGACAACATGTACACCAACATACACACAATAGGAAATGCAGCCTTACATGCCTTATGATAAAGTTTGGACAGGCTGTCGTGATGTAGGTGTGCCCCTCACTCCCTGGGAGCTATCTGTGGCTGGCATATGTCCATCTGAGACAGGCATGGTGACATATGCTAGTCACTTGTACAGTGATGCGTTGAACAGCAATGGACCGATCGGTGCCCCGGCCGGCCCATTGCATTCAATGTGTGCGGGTACGCGTTGTACCCCTATGCAGCGTTGTACTGCAATGGACCGATCGGTGCCCCGGCCGGCCCATTGCATTCAATGTGTGCGGGTACGCGTTGTACCCCTGTACGCGTTGATCAGCAATGGACCGATCGGTGCCCCGGCCGGCCCATTGCATTCAATGTGTGCGGGTACGCGTTGTACCCCTGTACGCGTTGTACTGCAATGGACCGATCGGTGCCCCGGCCGGCCCATTGCATTCAATGTGTGCGGGTACGCGTTGTACCCCTGTACGCGTTGTACTGCAATGGACCGATCGGTGCCCCCGGCCGGCCCATTGCATTCAATGTGTGCGGGTACGCGTTGTACCCCTGTACGCGTTGATCAGCAATGGACCGATCGGTGCCCCGGCCGTCCCATTGCATTCAATGTGTGCGGGTACGCGTTGTACCCCTGTACGCGTTGATCAGCAATGGACCGATCGGTGCCCCGGCTGGCCCATTGCATTCAATGTGTGCGGTGCACGCGTTGTACTCCTGTACGCGTTGTACTGCAATGGACCGATCGGTGCCCCGGCCGGCCCATTGCATTCAATGTGTGCGGGTATGCGTTGTACCCCTGTACGCGTTGATCAGCAATGGACCGATCGGTGCCCCGGCCGGCCCATTGCATTCAATGTGTGCGGTGCAGCGTTGTACCCCTATGCGCGTTGTACTGCAATGGACCGATCGGTGCCCCGGCCGGCCCATTGCATTCAATGTGTGCGGTGCACGCGTTGTACCCTGTACGCGTTGTACTGCAATGGACCGATCGGTGCCCCGGCCGGCCCATTGCATTCAATGTGTGCGAGTGCGCGTTGTACCCCTGTACGCGTTGATCAGCAATGGAACGATCGGTGCCCCCGGCCGGCCCATTGCATTCAATGTGTGCGGGTACGCGTTGTACCCCTGTACGCGTTGATCAGCAATGGACCGATCGGTGCCCCCGGCCGGCCCATTGCATTCAATGTGTGCGGGTGCAGCGTTGTACCCCTGTACGCGTTGATTAGCAATGGACCGATCGGTGCCCCGGCCGGCCCATTGCATTCAATGTGTGCGGGTACGCGTTGTACCCCTGTACGCGTTGATCAGCAATGGACCGATCGGTGCCCCCGGCCGGCCCATTGCATTCAATGTGTGCGCGGTATGCGCGTTGTACCCCTGTACGCGTTGTACTGCAATGGACCGATCGGTGCCCCCGGCCGGCCCATTGCATTCAATGTGTGCGGGTACGCGTTGTACCCCTGTACGCGTTGTACTGCAATGGACCGATCGGTGCCCCGGCCGGCCCATTGCATTCAATGTGTGCGGGTACGCGTTGTACCCCTGTACGCGTTGTACCGCAATGGACCGATCGGTGCGCACCCATTGACAATGGCCTTGCCTGGCAACGGACGCGTTTTCGAATTTCGAACGAGTCGGTTGCTGGAAATTCAGTTGGTCACCCACAACAATGTTGCAAAATCATGTATGTCATGAAGTTGAAGATTTGAAGGATGCTGTGGGCGTGTATTGGTGCTGCTATTCCATGGATTGGCCAGATTCAGAAGATGCAAACGACTTGGACCTATCACTTTGGACACAAGGGACAGTATCTGCCTCTCCAGCACATATATATTGCTGGCTGTTCCCCTGAGAGCTCACTTGCCTGCACTACATGCTCCAGGACGACATCTGCCACTGCACTGCTGCTGTCTCTGCCCCTCTGGACCCTGCAATGGCACGTACTGTGGAGAGAGCCCCAGCCTTCAGCCTTGAGGAGAACCAGGCCCTGCTGGACAGCCTACTTCCACAGTACAGCAAGCTGTATGGGACACCAGGGGAGCAGGTGAGTGTTCTGTGCACTGCCTTTCTGAATGTGCATATTGTCTGACTAGCAAGGCTGAAAGTCTGCACGCCACTGGCTAGCAGGCTCACTGAGTAGTTGTCACCCCCATAGTGTGTAGTGACATGCACTGGACAGGTATGGTGCAGTGACAGTGCATTTGAACAAGGTTTTACTTCCCATGCAATGATACCATGTAGTGACGTCTGGCAAACTGTCCATGGGCAGCTTTGCACTGCCTGTGTACATCATGTGCCCCTGTGATTGAGACATGTATATACAACTGTGTCATGCACGGATATGTTGCATGTGTAGTAATGGCCTTTTCACTTTGTCATCCTGACAGGTTAATGCCCATCGGAAGCAGGAGATCTGGAAGGACATCGTCCGGGCTGTCCGGTCCGTGGGGGTCTACAAGCGCCGGATCCGCAACTGCCAGAAGAGGTGGCAGGACCTTCGGGGCTGGACCCGGAGGATTGCACGGGTCCAGCTGAAGCTGTCGCCTCCTCGCAGGAGGGGCGGAACACGGACCCTGACCCCACACATGCTCCAGATCCTGGCGGTGGTGTTTCCAGACCTGGATGGGCAGCTGAAGGCCAGACAGCAGCAAGGAGGGGTGAGTCAAAGACTGCACTGTGAACTCTGTATTACATGCTTTGTGCCCTCCTCTGGCCTGGTTCAACTGCCACAGTGCAGCAGTCATGTTGTCCAGGAGCCATGTCCCTCTATTGTGCACTGCCCACTCCTCATCTGATACCCAGGTGTGGCCCTTACATTCAGGGAATTGTGTCACTTGGGACTGTGTCCTTGCAGTTTGCTTCACTAAAGGTGGGGGACAGCATCTGTTTCCCTAACTCTGTTGTGGGCATCATGGGTGGGTCCATTGTTCACACAACGCCTGTGTTCGGACATGTAATCTGCGTGTTGCTTTGATATGCGGTCCACTTGCTGAGCTGAGCCACCACATGTGCCTGGGGTATGTGGCACACGCCCATGCAGCGGGTGGGAACAATGTTTGGGCCCCAGGAGTGTGCAGATTACGTGTGTCACACATACATAGCCAGCTATCCACTGTCCAGGGCTCATCCCTCATTCATGTGGGGCAGGACAGTCATGCCTACTCCAGGCCATGCAATGCACTCTGTACTCCCACTCCCGTGTATCAGCTGACACATTGTGCGCAGTGATTTGACCCCTCAGGTGTCTGCCTCTGTGTCAGTGTGCTGTGGATTAGTTGCCAGGACTGCTGGGGTGTTTCTTGGTAGGGGCTCAGCATGCCACTGGAGATGTGACCATAGGAGACGATACTTGTGTGTCACATAGGTGTTTGATCAGCTGCCCGTGCAGACTGGGGTATGCGAATGTGAAGTTCAGGCAGCTGTTCCCCATTCACAGCAGATTGTGAGGGGCTCAGGTTCAGAGGGTAGTGTCACAGGTCTCCCATATGTCCAATAGGTATGACCTGGACAGATGAGGGTTAAGATGATGTGTTGTGGGGGGATGTACATGTGCACTTGTGCAGCTCCAGGACTTGCATTCCCCATGACCTACTATTGTGACACAGTGCAGAGTGTTGTTGTCTGGCTGCCAAGTCATACATCACTGAGACAGTGATGTATGACTTAGCAGTCATGCCTCCACCATGGCATGTGTCTACTTATTGGTGATCCTGCAGGGGAGTGACATGTGCTACATGCACACCATTGTGGCGATGGCTATCAGGACATGGGTGCATCATGGTGTCTGTCGCTGGTATGCATCACATGCATTTCCTATTTGACTCTGGGCATCCCTTTCATCCGGAAACCTGTACTGACTCAGTGGCAAGAGCTGTGATGTGTGCATGTCCACATGCTACACCGTGTCCTCTGCACTGTCCAACTACTGTGTAGTTGGTGCATGTGTCCACACTGGGGTGTTGCAATCCAACAGACACCAGACAGATGGGTGCAAGGCCATGTGGGATGTGAGTGCCATGGTTGGCATCAGACTGACAATTGGCTGCTCCTGTTCAGTTAGGGCACTTTTAGCAATGTACAACTAATGATGCCAGGGCTTGCTCTGTAATGTGCTGTGCTCACAGTGGTGTGTGCGTTTGGTGCAGGTGACTGATGTCTGTCTGTTTCCCCATTGTTTGCAGATACATCCACGGCCACGGAAGGGGACAGCTCCACGGACCAGGAGGAGCCGGAGAGCCAGACTGGGTCAGCAGCCGAGGAGTGGTCGGAGGGACCCAGTGGCACGGAGGGCGAGGGGAGCCACACCGAGGAGTCCTCAGCACCATCCACCTCAGCTGAGGACCAGAGCAACTCGGAGGATGACTCCCTTATGGAGGCGGGTGTCAGCAGCCACCACACCCCAGCTAGTGTTGCTGTCCCCGCCACCACCAGCACCACCACCGCCCTCCCATCGGCTCCCATTCCCCAGGTCCGTGGAGGCTCCCATGTTCGGGAGCGTGTCTCCTTTGGGCCAGGCACCGCACCCCCTGCCCCTGTGTCCCCTGCTGCCCTGAGTGAGGAGTCTGTGTACCTCCTTCGCCAGCTCCATGTAGGGCAGACAGCCATGCTGAGTGTCCTCCATGCGCACACCGCTCTGTTGACTCAGCTGGTGTCGTTCATGGAGGGCATCTCATCGGGCATGTCTGACCTACAGAGGGGCAATAGGTCCATGGACTCCTCCCTGACGGCAGCAGTGTCCCTCCTCAGACAGTCCCTCACCCCTCCTGCCTCTGCTCCATCCACACTCCCCAGCACCTTACCCGTCCCAAGCACACACACACCGGCACAGGCACACACCAGCACACACACATCCAGCACACAGACACACACGCCACAAACAAAACGCACAGGGGATGGGGCCCTGGTACACACACACGCATCCACGAGCACTGCGCAGTCCTCAGTTGCCTCTCCCTCCAAAACACCCTCCCTTGCCTCACCTGCAACCCCAAAGACCCAGCGCCTCTTCCTCAGTGACCTCGGCCTCTTCCCCTCCGATCCAGCTGCTCCAGCATCCAGGGGGAAGATGAAGCCCACCCACACGGAGCAGAGTGCCCCTCGCCCCCGGACACCCTCCCCCAGGCGCAGACAGACTGAGGCCCCCACCCGCAAGTCCCCCCGGAGTCGTAAGAGCAAGACCCCGCCGCCGCCCTGCAGCTCAGGCACCAGGTCTCCTTCCTCCATCCCTCAGGCCCCCACTCCACAGGTGCCCCCACCACACCCTGCCCCAGGTTCCCCCACCCACAGATATACCATCCCCAAGAGGATCCGGCCTTCTCCCCTGGCACTTGCTCTCCCGGCACCACACCCCCGCTGCGCTTGTCTGTGCCACTGATGTGGTGAGGGTGTCCTCCCCCTCTGTCCAGCCCACCTTGCCTGTTCCCCATTCTCCTCCCCTGGTGGTAGGCACTGCAGTGGAGTCCACTTCCACCCTGTCTGACTTGGGCACTGCAGTGGCGGACCTGTCCACTCCATCTGCAGGGTCCACTGCAGTCGTGCCGGCACCCACAACATCTGAGTCATGCCCCCAGTTGTGCCGGCACACACCATGTCAGACACCTCCACTGCAGTTGTCAGTGGCTCTCCAGCACCCACCACCCCTTCCCTGCTTCCTCCTGGTGAGCCCTGATCCTGTCCCTGCGGTGCCTGGCCTGCCCCCCGGTTGCCCCTCCTAGTGGATTGTCCCTGGTTTTGTGCAGGCATGCGTAGGGTGACATCTGCCACTGTCACCAAGTTTGGACTTTGACAATGGACTGGCCATTGGCCTTTGTGTTTTTCTGGACTTTGTTTTCATTCCACACATATGCTGAATAAAGCAACTTTCTGTTCTCTAGTGCTTATGCTTCTGATGTACATGTTGTTGATGATGCTAACCATGCCCTTGCTGCAGTGATGGTGATATTTGGTCTCATGATAATGAAGTGTTACTGTGCAGGAACCCATGTGGTCCAGGGGGAATGTGTCCTATCCTGTGGTGTATCCATGTCATCCATAGCAGCATCTGAGGGTGTCATGTGTTCAGTATTTGGCAATGGGATTTCCTACTTAGATTAGCTATTTCACATCTGTGGCTTCCACCCCTGCACATCTGTTGTGCCTGCCATTGTTCAATTCGTCTACTTCCCTGACCGTGTGGCCATCTCCACTGGACATGCAGGTTTGGGCATCAATGGGGAAGGACTCATCCGTGTAGTCAGTGCAACATTGCTATACAAGTGTGTTGGATCTGTGCTGATGATTCCGTTGGCACTTCCATGACCAGGCTGATGTGACGGGAGCCCTCATTTGGTGCTAATTGTTGATTGTGTGACCAAGTGCTCAGCTGACATGATGGGGCCCTACTGAGGCAACACATGGCACAGCTTTCCTCACACAGGAGTGGAGTCCCCTCATGGCAGTGTGTACACCTGTGACATTGCCTGCGCCCAAGGTGTGTGTTGTATGTGCATGTCTGTGTGTTCACTTCCGTTTAGCTGTGCATGCTGTGATCCCTAGTGTTGTACCTGTTTGTGATGCTTGCTGAGTTGACCTATGTTCCCCCAAAGTCTTCTCCCTGGGTTCTCTGTGATGTGGGTGCATGGCACATTACTGGTCATCAGGGTGTCACCCATAGGTGTGTTTGCTGTCAGGGCTGAGTTTGTGTGCAGACGCAGATGGGTCACAGTCAGGTTTCCCCTTGGCACTTGTTGTTTGCCCCTGTCATGTGATTTCCAGTTTGTGTTATCTTTCAGTGATTGTGACACGTTGTGTGTGTGACTGCTGGCACTCCTCAGGGTCCGGGCTGCAATGTTGGTTGTTGTCTATGTGTGTTCTTTGTGGGTGACCTTGGCTTCTTCATTGGTGTGTGACTGTGGCTGGGATCCCATTGGTTGGTGTGGTATTGCCGTCATGTCCATGTACAGCGTAGTGTGCAGTGTGTCAGACATTCAGGAGTCTTGTTGAGTGGCCATGTGTCATGTGTTTCTGCACCTTGGTTCCCACCCACCACCCTGGAATAGTCATGGGTGCATGTGCAATGTCACCAGTGCATGTGTACTTCACTGCTGCACATTGTTGGAGGTCGAGGGGTGTGGTGTTGAGTGTGTGCAGATGAGAGTTGTTGCCCGGCTAGGCCCCTGCCTCCATGTTGGCCTTGGCTTACTGGCCATGCTGATTGATTTGTGCTTGTGTAGGTGTGATGGCAGTTTGTTGCTCAGGACACATGACTGTGGTTCACAGTGTGAACCACATTTAGCTTTGTCATCACAGTGGGATTGTAATGCAGCCCAGGGTCACCACATTGTGGGGGCCCTGGGGGTGGTGCTGTGGTGTGTCTGTGTCTTGCTGTGTCAGTTGCTGTTCCTACGTGCCTGTGTGACATGTGTGATTTGTGCTCCCTCTCATCTGACAATGCCTGCTTGCCCACTTAGGGGATTTGGATCCATGAGTTACCTTTGTGTGGCACTGTATGCACATCTGTATGATTGGTATTCAGGTCTCCTCATGTGTTGTGTGGTTGCCTGGGGACACTGGCACCCCCTCACCTGTTGTGTATGATGTGCAGTGTGGGTCTGCCTGTTTGTGTTTGTGCATCTGCACCACTGCATTGGCATATCTTGGGTGTGCCATTGGCTGTATGTAGTTTGGTGGGTTTCCCCTGCTGTCCCTGGGACTCCTAGGTCATCGGTCAGCACAATGATCATGGTTTGTGTGTCCCATTGCTGCCATGGTATGGTATCTGTTCACCTCACATCTGCAGTCTCCACAGGGTATCTGCATTTGTGTGCCCATTGGTGCAAATATGTGGGTCTGCATTCTGATGGTCACTTCTGTCATTGTGTCATTGATGAATGTTGACAGTGTCAGCCCCCATGGGTGTTGTTTGTCTGCACATGGCCAAAGGTATGTCTTATTTGCACTGCAGTATTTGGCTCACCCAATTTATGTTGCAATGGGACACATACACTACTTTGCCACTGATGTGTTTTTTGTTCTGTGACCAGGAATCATCCATGCAGTTTGGCAGTTGCAGCTCTTTCTTTGTCAACACTTACCTTTTGGTCACTGTGATGATGGGGGTTTAGACCCCATTGCCACAATGTTCAAAATGTGCTTCAGCTATGGACCCCACACTTACATTTTGCTCACTGTGATGATGGGGGTTTAGACCCCATTGCCACAATGTTCAAAATGTGCTTCAGCTATGGACCCCACACTTACATTTTGCTCACTGTGATGATGGGGGTTTAGACCCCATTGCCACAATGTTCAAAATGTGCTTCAGCTATGGACCCCACACTTACATTTTGCTCACTGTGATGATGGGGGTTTGGACCCCATTGCCACAATGGTCATGGCCTGCTTGCATTGTGGGTGCCACACACATATATGTGTGGCACATGTGCTAGGGGGTCACATTGTATGTTCAAAGTCATGTTCGGTGTTGTAGGCATTTGACACAGTCTACACACGCTTGTCATGGTGTTGGGGGATGTCTTTTTCTTGCATTCCCTAGGTTGTGGTGTGCTGGTTGTGTCATGCATTGTCCATCCTATGAGTGGGGGTGGTAGTAGTGGTAGGCATCCAGCCCCCCTGGCTAAGGGTGGTAGTAGTGGTAGGCATCCAGCCCCCTGGCTCAGGGTGGTAGTAGTGGTAGGCATCCAGCCCCCCTGGCTAAGGGTGGTGGTGGGCATCCAGCCCCCCTGGCTAAGGGTGGTAGTAGTGGTAGGCATCCAGCCCCCTGGCTCAGGGTGGTAGTAGTGGTAGGCATCCAGCCCCCCTGGCTAAGGGTGGTAGTAGTGGTAGGCATCCAGCCCCCTGGCTCAGGGTGGTAGTAGTGGTAGGCATCCAGCCCCCTGGCTCAGGGTGGTAGTAGTGGTAGGCATCCAGCCCCCCCTGGCTCAGGGTGGTAGTAGTGGTAGGCATCCAGCTCCCCTGGCTAAGGGTGGTGGTAGGCATCCAGCCCCCCCTGGCTAAGGGTGGTAGTAGTGGTAGGCATCCAGCCCCCCCTGGCTAAGGGTGTTAGTAGTGGTAGGCATCCAGCCCCCCTGGCTCAGGGTGGTAGTAGTGGTAGGCATCCAGCCCCCCTGGCTCAGGGTGGTAGTAGTGGTAGGCATCCAGCCCCCTGGCTAAGGGTGGTGGTAGGCATCCAGCCCCCTGGCTAAGGGTGGTAGTAGTGGTAGGCATCCAGCCCCCTTGGCTAAGGGTGGTAGTAGTGGTAGGCATCCAGCCCCCCTGGCTCAGGGTGGTAGTAGTGGTAGGCATCCAGCCCCCCTGGCTAAGGGTGGTAGTAGTGGTAGGCATCCAGCCCTCCCTGGCTCAGGGTGGTAGTAGTGGTAGGCATCCAGCCCCCCTGGCTAAGGGTGGTAGTAGTGGTAGGCATCCAGCCCCCTGGCTCAGGGTGGTAGTAGTGGTAGGCATCCAGCCCCCCTGGCTAAGGGTGGTAGTAGTGGTAGGCATCCAGCCCCCCTGGCTCAGGGTGGTAGTAGTGGTAGGCATCCAGCCCCCTGGCTAAGGGTGGTAGTAGTGGTAGGCATCCAGCCCCCCTGGCTCAGGGTGGTAGTAGTGGTAGGCATCCAGCCCCCTGGCTCAGGGTGGTAGTAGTGGTAGGCATCCAGCCCCCTGGCTAAGGGGTGGTGGTGGGCATCCAGCCCCCTGGCTAAGGGTGGTAGTAGTGGTAGGCATCCAGCCCCCTGGCTAAGGGTGGTAGTAGTGGTAGGCATCCAGCCCCCCTGGCTAAGGTTGGTAGTAGTGGTAGGCATCCAGCCCCCCTGGCTCAGGGTGGTAGTAGTGGTAGGCATCCAGCCCCCTGGCTAAGGGTGGTAGTAGTGGTAGGCATCCAGCCCCTGGCTCAGGGTGGTAGTAGTGGTAGGCATCCAGCCCCCTGGCTAAGGGTGGTAGTAGTGGTAGGCATCCAGCCCCCCTGGCTCAGGGTGGTAGTAGTGGTAGGCATCCAGCCCCCTGGCTAAGGGTGGTAGTAGTGGTAGGCATCCAGCCCCCCTGGCTCAGGGTGGTAGTAGTGGTAGGCATCCAGCCCCCTGGCTCAGGGTGGTAGTAGTGGTAGGCATCCAGCCCCCTGGCTCAGGGTGGTAGTAGTGGTAGGCATCCAGCCCCCCTGGCTAAGGGTGGTGGTAGGCATCCAGCCCCCCTGGCTAAGGGTGGTAGTAGTGGTAGGCATCCAGCCCCCTGGCTCAGGGTGGTAGTGGTGGTAGGCATCCAGCCCCCTGGGTGAGGGTGGTAGTGGTGGTAGGCATCCAGCCCCCCTGGGTGAGGGTGGTAGTAGTGGTAGGCATCCTGCCCCCCTGGGTAGGGGTGGTGGTGCGCATTCAGGCCCCTGTGTGCATATGTGGCATTGGTGATGGGCATCCCGCCCCTATGGTGCTGCTGTTGCTGGTGTAAGTATATTCTGCATCCCTCTGTGTGTGTGTGATGTGTCGTGTACGTGTTGTATGTGTTTTGTGGTTGGTGTCTGACTTACCTTCTGCGCCGTACGCGTCCGTGCCTGTTCCGGTAGTAAATGTAGAATATTGGTATGATCGGGACGAAGGGATTCATGGTTGGTTCGTGTCGTTCGTCCTTCTCGTTGCTTCGCGTCGTCCTCGTCGCTTCGCATCGTCCTCGTCGCTGGCGTGTTCGTCTCGTAGCTGTGGATCGTGTTGTGGCACGAATCGGAGCTTATGTGCGCCTCTCCCGGATGCTTTGACATGCCGTGCGTAGCGACGGGTTCGGCGCGTACGGGAAGCGCATCGTACTTGTTCGGCCGGACGGAGCTGCATTTTCCCTTCCGTGCGACTCGATTCAGCGTTTCCGGATTCGCCTCGGTCGGAGAACAGGATCTGGTTTGGGTGAGTACGGCTCGGCCGGATTCTGTGCTGTTGTGCGCATCGTACTTACTCGTTCGGTGTGCTGTACGGATCGGTCGGGAAACAGGCTTTCGCATGGCTTTTTTCCGACCGAATGGTATTGGGTGCGCCTCCGACCGAGATCGGAATTGGCCCCAAAATGTCAATTGTATTGTTCCTCATGCTGAATAGCGACTTTTTAAGGCCTCACAGTGACCAAAATTACTATTTTTATAGACTTTTCCTCCTACTCAGAAGTTCTATTTTGACTGATTTCGAGCATCAAAAGGACTCTAAACACACACATATTTTAGTTCCCAGAGTGATGATTCACATCTGACAGTCATTTAGAGTCAAAAGATTAAACATTTTAAAAATCACCATTACTGACTATTTGGAGAAAGTTCCTCAGGACGCGGTCATAGTTTTTCATCCGAAAATGGAATGTCTGTCTTGTACAAAAAATGATTCAAAATGTCAATTGTATCTCGCTTCATGTTGAATAACCACTTTTTTAGGCCGTACAGTGACCTAAATTGCCATTTTTATAGACTATTCCAACTACTCAGAAGCTTCTATTATGCCTGATTTCGACCATGAAAATGACTCTAAACACACTTATTTTAGTTCCAAGAATGATGATTCACATCTGTCAGTCATTTACAGTCAAAAGATTAAACATTCAAAAAATCACCATTACTGACCATTTGGAGAAAGTTTCTCAGGACGGGGTCATAGTTTTTCATCCGAAAATGGATTTTTTGACTTGTACAAAAAATGATTCAAAATGTCAATTGTATTGTTCCTCATGTTGAATAACCACTTTTTATAGACTCACAGTGACCAAATTTGCCATTTTCAAAGACTTTCCCCCTACTTAGAAGCTTCTATTTTGCCTGATTTTGAGCATGAAAATGACTCTAAACACACTTTTTTAGTTCCAAGAATGATGAGTCACATCTGACAGTCATTTACAGTCAAAAGATTAAACATTCAAAAAAATCACCATTACTGACCATTTGGAGAAAGTACCTCAGGATGGGGTCATAGTTTTTCATCCAAAAGTGGATTTTTTGACTTGTACAAAAAATAATTCAAAATGTCAATAGTATCGCGCCTCATGTTGAATAACCAATTTTTTGAGGCCTCACACTGACCAAAATTGCCAGTTTTATAGACTTTTCCACCTACTCAGAAGTTGTATTTTGTCTGATTTCAAGCACTAAATTGACTGTAAACACACTTATTTGAGTTCCAAGAGTCATGATTCACATCTGACAGTCATTTACAGTCAAAAGATTAAACATTAAAAAAATCACAATTACTGACCATTTGGAGAAAGTTCCTCAGGTCCTGGGTCATCGTTTTTCATCTGAAAATTTATTTTTTGGACTGTACAAAAAATGATTTAAAATGTCAATTTTATCGCGCCTCGTGTTGAAAAACCACTTTTTAAGGCCTCACAGTGACCAAAATTGCCAGTTTTATAGACTTTTCCACCTATTCACAAGTTCTATTTTGCCTGATTTCGATCATGAAAATTACTCTAAACACAGTTATTTTAGTTCCAAAAGTGATGATTCACATCTGACAGTCATTTACAGTCAAAAGATTAAACATTCAAAAAATCACCATTACTGACCATTTGGAGAAAGTTCCTCATGTTTGGGCTCATCGTTTTTCATCAGAAATGGATTTTTTGGACTGTACAAAAATGATTCAAAATGTCAATTGTATCGTTCCTCATGTTGAATAACCACTTTTATAGCCTCTCAGTGACCAAAATTGCCATTTTCAAAGACTTTCCCCTTACTTAGAAGCTTCTCTTTTGCCTGATTTTGAGCATGAAAATGACTCTAAACACACTTTTTAGTTCCAAGAATGATGAGTCACATCTGACAGTCATTTACAGTCAAAAGATTAAACATTCAAAAAAATCACCATTACTGACCATTTGGAGAAAGTTCCTCAGGACGGGGTCATAGTTTTTCATCCGAAAATGGAATGTTTGACTTGTACAAAAAATGATTCAAAATGTCAATTGTATCTCGCCTCATGTTGAATAACCACTTTTTAGGCCGTACAGTGACCTAAATTGCCATTTTTATAGACTATTCCAACTACTCAGAAGCTTCTATTATGCCTGATTTCGACCATGAAAGTGACTCTAAACACACTTATTTTAGTTCCAAAAGTAATGATTCACATCTGTCAGTCATTTACAGTCAAAAGATTAAACATTCAAGAAATCACTATTACTGACCATTTGGAGAAAGTTCATCAGGTCCTGGGTCATCGTGTTTCATCAGAAAATTGATTTTTGGAAGTTACACAAAATAATTCAAAATGTCAATTGTATTGTTCCTCATGCTGAATAGCGACTTTTTAAGGCCTCACAGTGACCAAAATTACAATTTTTATAGACTTTTCCTCCTACTCAGAAGTTCTATTTTGACTGATTTCGAGCATCAAAAGGACTCTAAACACACACATATTTTAGTTCCCAGAGTGATGATTCACATCTGACAGTCATTTAGAGTCAAAAGATTAAACATTTAAAAAATCACCATTACTGACTATTTGGAGAAAGTTCCTCAGGTCTGCGGTCATAGTTTTTCATCCAGAAAATGGAATGTCTGGTCTTGTACAAAAAATGATTCAAAATGTCAATTGTATCTGTGCCTCATGTTGAATAACCACTTTTTATAGCCGTCACAGTGACCTAAATTTGCCATTTTCATAGACTATTCCACCTACTCAGAAGCTTCTATTATGCCTGATTTCGAGCATGAAAATGACTCTAAACACACTTATTTTAGTTCCAAGAATGATGATTCACATCTGTCAGTCATTTACAGTCAAAAGATTAAACATTCAAAAAATCACCATTACTGACCATTTGGAGAAAGTTTCTCAGGACGGGGTCATAGTTTTTCATCCGAAAATGGATTTTTTGACTTGTACAAAAAATGATTCAAAATGTCAATTGTATCATGCCTCATGTTGAATAACCACTTTTTGAGGCCACACACTAACCAAAATTGCCATTTTGATAAACTTTTCCACCTACTCAGAAGTTCTATTTTGCCTGATTTCGAACATAAAAATGACTCTAAACACACTATTTTAATTCCAAGAATCATTATTCACATCTGACAGTCATTTACAATCAAAAGATTACACATTCAAAAAATCACCATTACTGACCATTTGGAGAAAGTTCCTCAGGTCCAGGGTCATCGTTTTTCATCCGAAAATTGATTTTTGGACTGTACAAAAAATGATTTAAAATGTCAATTGTATAGGGCCTCACGTTGAATAACCACTTTTTAAGGCCTCACAGTGACTAAAATTGCCAGTTTTATAGACTTTCCCACCTACTCAGAAGTTCTATTTTGCCTGATTTCAAGCATGCAAATGACTCTAAACACATTTATTTCGGTTCCAAGAGTGATGATTCACATCTGAGAGTCCTTTACAGTCAAAAGATTAAACATGCAAAAAATCATCATTACTGACCATTTGGAGAAAGTTCCTCAGGTTTGGGCTCATCGTTTTTCATAAGAAAATGGATTTATTAGACTGTACAAAAATGATTCAAAATATCAACTGTATTCTCGCCTCATGTTGAATAACCACTTTTTAAGGCCTCACAGTGACCAAAATTGCCAGTTTTCTAGACTTTTCCACCTACTCAGAAGTTTTATTTTGCCTGATTTCGAGCATGAAAGTTACTCTAAACACACTTATTTTAGTTCCAATAGTAATGATTCACATCTGTCAGTCATTTACAGTCAAAAGATTAAACATTCACGAAATCACTATTACTGACCATTTGGAGAAAGTTCATCAGGTCCGGGCTCATCGTTTTTCATCAGAAAATTGATTTTTTGGAAGTTACACAAAATAATTCAAAATGTCAATTGTATTGTTCCTCATGCTGAATAGCGACTTTTTAAGGCCTCACAGTGACCAAAATTACAATTTTTATAGACTTTTCCTCCTACTCAGAAGTTCTATTTTTACTGATTTCGAGCATCAAAAGGACTCTAAACACACATATTTTAGTTCCCAGAGTGATGATTCACATCTGACAGTCATTTAGAGTCAAAGATTAAACATTTTAAAAAATCACCATTACTGACTATTTGGAGAAAGTTCCTCAGGTCTGGGGTCATCGTTTTTCATCAGAAAATGGAGTTTTTTGGACTGTACAAAAAATGATTACAAATGTCAATTGTATCGTTCCTCATGTTGAATAACCACTTTTTATAGCCTCTCAGTGACCAAAATTGCCATTTTCAAAGACTTTCCCCCTACTTAGAAGCTTCTATTTTGCCTGATTTCGACCATGTAAATGACTCTAAACACACTTATTTTAGTTCCAAGAATGATGATTCACATCTGTCAGTCATTTACAGTCAAAAGATTAAACATTCAAAAAATCACCATTACTGACCATTTGGAGAAAGTTCCTCAGGACGGGGTCATAGTTTTTCATCCGAAAATGGAATGTTTGACTTGTACAAAAAATGATTCAAAATGTCAATTGTATCTCGCCTCATGTTGAATAACCACTTTTTTAGGCCGTACAGTGACCTAAATTGCCATTTTTATAGACTATTCCAACTACTCAGAAGCTTCTATTATGCCTGATTTTGACCATGAAAATTACTCTAAACACACTTATTTTAGTTCCAAGAATGATGATTCACATCTGTCAGTCATTTACAGTCAAAAGATTAAACATTCAAAAAATCACCATTACTGACCATTTGGAGAAAGTTTCTCAGGACGGGGTCATAGTTTTTCATCCGAAAATGGATTTTTTGACTTGTACAAAAAATGATTCAAAATGTCAATTGTATCATGCCTCATGTTGAATAACCACTTTTTTGAGGCCACACATTAACCAAAATTGCCATTTTGATAAACTTTTCCACCTACTCAGAAGTTCTATTTAGCCTGATTTCGAACATAAAAATGACTCTAAACACACATTTTAATTCCAAGAGTCATTATTCACATCTGAAAGTCATTTACAATCAAAAGATTACACATTCAAAAAATCACCATTACTGACCATTTGGAGAAAGTTCTTCAGGTCCAGCCAGGGTCATCGTTTTTCATCCGAAAATTGATTTTTTGGACTGTGCAAAAAATGAGTTAAAATGTCAATTGTATAGGGCCTCACGTTGAATAACCACTTTTTAAGGCCTCACAGTGACTAAAATTGCCAGTTTTATAGACTTTCCCACCTACTCAGAAGTTCTATTTTGCCTGATTTCAAGCATGTAAATGACTCTAAACACATTTATTTCGGTTCCAAGAGTGATGATTCACATCTGAGAGTCCTTTACAGTCAAAAGATTAAACATGCAAAAAATCATCATTACTGACCATTTGGAGAAAGTTCCTCATGTTTGGGCTCATCGTTTTTCATCAGAAATGGATTTTTTGGACTGTACAAAAAATGATTCAAAATGTCAATTGTATCGTTCCTCATGTTGAATAACCACTTTTTATAGCCTCTCAGTGACCAAAATTGCCATTTTCAAAGACTTTCCCCTTACTTAGAAGCTTCTATTTTGCCTGATTTTGAGCATGAAAATGACTCTAAACACACTTTTTTAGTTCCAAGAATGATGAGTCACATCTGACAGTCATTTACAGTCAAAAGATTAAACATTCAAAAAAATCACCATTACTGACCATTTGGAGAAAGTTCCTCAGGACGGGGTCATAGTTTTTCATCCGAAAATGGAATGTTTGACTTGTACAAAAAATGATTCAAAATGTCAATTGTATCTCGCCTCATGTTGAATAACCACTTTTTTAGGCCGTACAGTGACCTAAATTGCCATTTTTATAGACTATTCCAACTACTCAGAAGCTTCTATTATGCCTAATTTCGACCATGAAAATGACTCTAAACACACTTATTTTAGTTCCAAGAGTAATGATTCACATCTGTCAGTCATTTACAGTCAAAAGATTAAACATTCAAGAAATCACTATTACTGACCATTTGGAGAAAGTTCATCAGGTCCGGGCTCATCGTTTTTCATCAGAAAATTGATTTTTGGGAAGTTACACAAAATAATTCAAAATGTCAATTGTATTGTTCCTCATGCTGAATAGTGACTTTTTAAGGCCTCACAGTGACCAAAATTACAATTTTTATAGACTTTTCCTCCTACTCAGAAGTTCTCTTTTGACTGATTTCGAGCATCAAAAGGACTCTAAACACACACATATTTTAGTTCCCAGAGTGATGATTCACATTTGACAGTCATTTAGAGTCAAAAGATTAAACATTTTAAAAAATCACCATTACTGACTATTTGGAGAAAGTTCCTCAGGACGCGGTCATAGTTTTTCATCCGAAAATGGAATGTCTGTCTTGTACAAAAAATGATTCAAAATGTCAATTGTATCTCGCTTCATGTTGAATAACCACTTTTTTAGGCCGTATAGTGACCTAAATTGCCATTTTTATAGACTATTCCAACTACTCAGAAGCTTCTATTATGCCTGATTTCGACCATGAAAATGACTCTAAACACACTTATTTTAGTTCCAAGAATGATGATTCACATCTGTCAGTCATTTACAGTCAAAAGATTAAACATTCAAAAAATCACCATTACTGACCATTTGGAGAAAGTTTCTCAGGACGGGGTCATAGTTTTTCATCCGAAAATGGATTTTTTGACTTGTACAAAAAATGATTCAAAATGTCAATTGTATCATGCCTCATGTTGAATAACCACTTTTTTGAGGCCACACATTAACCAAAATTGCCATTTTGATAAACTTTTCCACCTACTCAGAAGTTCTATTTTGCCTGATTTCGAACATAAAAATGACTCTAAACACACATTTTAATTCCAAGAATCATTATTCACATCTGACAGTCATTTACAATCAAAAGATTACACATTCAAAAAATCACCATTACTGACCATTTGGAGAAAGTTCCTCAGGTCCAGGGTCATCGTTTTTCATCCGAAAATTGATTTTTGGACTGTACAAAAAATGATTTAAAATGTCAATTGTATAGGGCCTCACGTTGAATAACCACTTTTTAAGGCCTCACAGTGACTAAAATTGCCAGTTTTATAGACTTTCCCACCTACTCAGAAGTTCTATTTTGCCTGATTTCAAGCATGCAAATGACTCTAAACACATTTATTTCGGTTCCAAGAGTGATGATTCACATCTGAGAGTCCTTTACAGTCAAAAGATTAAACATGCAAAAAATCATCATTACTGACCATTTGGAGAAAGTTCCTCAGGTTTGGGCTCATCGTTTTTCATAAGAAAATGGATTTATTAGACTGTACAAAAAATGATTCAAAATATCAACTGTATTCTCGCCTCATGTTGAATAACCACTTTTTAAGGCCTCGCAGTGACCAAAATTGCCAGTTTTCTAGACTTTTCCACCTACTCAGAAGTTTTATTTTGCCTGATTTCGAGCATGAAAGTTACTCTAAACACACTTATTTTAGTTCCAAGAGTAATGATTCACATCTGTCAGTCATTTACAGTCAAAAGATTAAACATTCACGAAATCACTATTACTGACCATTTGGAGAAAGTTCATCAGGTCCGGGCTCATCGTTTTTCATCAGAAAATTGATTTTTGGAAGTTACACAAAATAATTCAAAATGTCAATTGTATTGTTCCTCATGCTGAATAGCGACTTTTTAAGGCCTCACAGTGACCAAAATTACAATTTTTATAGACTTTTCCTCCTACTCAGAAGTTCTATTTTGACTGATTTCGAGCATCAAAAGGACTCTAAACACACATATTTTAGTTCCCAGAGTGATGATTCACATCTGACAGTCATTTAGAGTCAAAAGATTAAACATTTAAAAAATTACCATTACTGACTATTTGGAGAAAGTTCCCCAGGTCTGGGGTCATCGTTTTTCATCAGAAAATGGAGTTTTTTGGACTGTACAAAAAATGATTACAAATGTCAATTGTATCGTTCCTCATGTTGAATAACCACTTTTATAGCCTCTCAGTGACCAAAATTGCCATTTTCAAAGACTTTCCCCCTACTTAGAAGCTTCTATTTTGCCTGATTTCGACCATGTAAATGACTCTAAACACACTTATTTTAGTTCCAAGAATGATGATTCACATCTGTCAGTCATTTACAGTCAAAAGATTAAACATTCAAAAAATCACCATTACTGACCATTTGGAGAAAGTTTCTCAGGACGGGGTCATAGTTTTTCATCCGAAAATTGATTTTTTGACTTGTACAAAAAATGATTCAAAATGTCAATTGTATCATGCCTCATGTTGAATAACCACTTTTTGAGGCCACACACTAACCAAAATTGCCATTTTGATAAACTTTTCCACCTACTCAGAAGTTCTATTTTGCCTGATTTCGAACATAAAAATGACTCTAAACACACATTTTAATTCCAAGAGTCATTATTCACATCTGACAGTCATTTACAATCAAAAGATTACACATTCAAAAAATCACCATTACTGACCGTTTGGAGAAAGTTCCTCAGGTCCAGGGTCATCGTTTTTCATCCGAAAATTTATTTTTGGGACTGTACAAAAAATGATTTAAAATGTCAATTGTATCATGCCTCATGTTGAATAACCACTTTTTGAGGCCACACACTAACCAAAATTGCCAGTTTTATAGACTTTTCCACCTACTCAGAAGTTGTATTTTGTCTGATTTCAAGCATGTAAATTGACTGTAAACACACTTATTTTAGTTCCAAGAGTCATGATTCACATCTGACAGTCATTTACAGTCAAAAGAATAAACATTCAAAAAATCACAATTACTGACCATTTTGAGAAAATTCTGCAGGTCCTGGGTCATCGTTTTTCATCTGAAAATTTATTTTTTGGACTTGTACAAAAAATGATTTAAAATGTCAATTTTATCGCGCCTCATGTTGAAAAACCACTTTTTATGGCCTCACAGTGACCAAATTGCCATTTTTATAGACTTTTCCACCTACTCAGAAGTTGTATTTTGCCTGATTTCAAGCATGAAAATGACTGTAAACACACCTATTTTAGTTCCATAATTGATGATTAATTTCTGACTGTCATTTACAGTCAAAAGATTAAACATTCAAAAAATCACCATTACTTGAAATTTGGAGAAAGTTCCTCCGGTCCCGGGTCATAATATTTCATCAGAAAATTGATTTTTTGGACTGTACAAAAAATGATTCAAAATGTCAATTGTATCGTGCCTCATGTTCAATAACCACTTTTTGAGGCCGCACAGTGACCTAAATTGCCATTTTTATAGACTATTCCAACTACTCAGAAGCTTCTATTTTGCCTGATTTCAATCATGAAAATTACTCGAAACACAGTTATTTTAGTTCCAAAAGTGATGATTCACATCTGACAGTCATTTACAGTCAAAAGATTAAACATTCAAAAAATCACCATTACTGACCATTTGGAGAAAGTTCCTCAGGACGGGGTCATAGTTTTTCATCCGAAAATGGAATGTTTGGACTTGTACAAAAAATGATTCAAAATGTCAATTGTATCTCGCCTCATGTTGAATAACCACTTTTTAAGGCCGTCACAGTGACCTAAAATTGCCAGTTTTATAGACTATTCCACCTACTCAGAAGCTTCTATTATGCCTGATTTCGACCATGAAAATGACTCTAAACACACTTATTTTAGTTCCAAGAATGATGATTCACATCTGTCAGTCATTTACAGTCAAAAGATTAAACATTCAAAAAATCACCATTACTGACCATTTGGAGAAAGTTTCTCAGGACTGGGGTCATAGTTTTTCATCCGAAAATGGATTTTTTGACTTGTACAAAAAATGATTCAAAATGTCAATTGTATCATGCCTCATGTTGAATAACCACTTTTTGAGGCCACACATTAACCAAAATTGCCATTTTGATAAACTTTTCCACCTACTCAGAAGCTTCTATTTAGCCTGATTTCGAACATAAAAATGACTCTAAACACACATTTTAATTCCAAGAGTCATTATTCACATCTGAAAGTCATTTACAATCAAAAGATTACACATTCAAAAAATCACCATTACTGACCATTTGGAGAAAGTTCTTCAGGTCCAGCCAGGGTCATCGTTTTACATCCGAAAATTGATTGTTTGGACTGTGCAAAAAATGAGTTAAAATGTCAATTGTATAGGGCCTCACGTTGAATAACCACTTTTTAAGGCCTCACAGTGACCTAAAATTGCCAGTTTTATAGACTTTCCCACCTACTCAGAAGTTCTATTTTGCCTAATTTCAAGCATGTAAATGACTCTAAACACATTTATTTCGGTTCCAAGAGTGATGATTCACATCTGAGAGTCCTTTACAGTCAAAAGATTAAACATGCAAAAAATCATCATTACTGACCATTTGGAGAAAGTTCCTCATGTTTGGGCTCATCGTTTTTCATCAGAAATGGATTTTTTGGACTGTACAAAAAATGATTCAAAATGTCAATTGTATCGTTCCTCATGTTGAATAACCACTTTTTATAGGCCTCTCAGTGACCAAAATTGCCATTTTCAAAGACTTTTCCCTTACTTAGAAGCTTCTATTTTGCCTGATTTTGAGCATGAAAATGACTCTAAACACACTTTTTTAGTTCCAAGAAGTGACGAGTCACATCTGACAGTCATTTACAGTCAAAAGATTAAACATTCAAAAAAATCACCATTACTGACCATTTGGAGAAAGTTCCTCAGGACGGGGTGAGAGTTTTTCATCCGAAAATGGAATGTTTGACTTGTACAAAAAATGATTCAAAATGTCAATTGTATCTCGCCTCATGTTGAATAACCACTTTTTTAGGCCGTACAGTGACCTAAATTGCCATTTTTATAGACTATTCCAACTACTCAGAAGCTTCTATTATGCCTAATTTCGACCATGAAAATGACTCTAAACACACTTATTTTAGTTCCAAGAGTAATGATTCACATCTGTCAGTCATTTACAGTCAAAAGATTAAACATTCAAGAAATCACTATTACTGACCATTTGGAGAAAGTTCATCAGGTCCGGGCTCATCGTTTTTCATCAGAAAATTGATTTTTGGAAGTGTACACAAAATAATTCAAAATGTCAATTGTATTGTTCCTCATGCTGAATAGCGACTTTTTAAGGCCTCACAGTGACCAAAATTACAATTTTTATAGACTTTTCCTCCTACTCAGAAGTTCTATTTTGACTGATTTCGAGCATCAAAAGGACTCTAAACACACACATATTTTAGTTCACAGAGTGATGATTCACATCTGACAGTCATTTAGAGTCAAAAGATTAAACATTTTAAAAAATCACCATTACTGACTATTTGGGGAAAGTTCCTCAGGACGCGGTCATAGTTTTTCATCCGAAAATGGAATGTCTGACTTGTACAAAAAATGATTCAAAATGTCAATTGTATCTCGCTTCATGTTGAATAACCACTTTTTTAGGCCGTACAGTGACCTAAATTGCCATTTTTATAGACTATTCCAACTACTCAGAAGCTTCTATTATGCCTGATTTCGACCATGAAAATGACTCTAAACACACTTATTTTAGTTCCAAGAATGATGATTCACATCTGTCAGTCATTTACAGTCAAAAGATTAAACATTCAAAAAATCACCATTACTGACCATTTGGAGAAAGTTTCTCAGGACGGGGTCATAGTTTTTCATCCGAAAATGGATTTTTGACTTGTACAAAAAATGATTCAAAATGTCAATTGTATCATGCCTCATGTTGAATAACCACTTTTTTGAGGCCACACACTAACCAAAATTGCCATTTTGATAAACTTTTCCACCTACTCAGAAGTTCTATTTTGCCTGATTTCGAACATAAAAATGATTCTAAACACACATTTTAATTCCAAGAATCATTATTCACATCTGACAGTCATTTACAATCAAAAGATTACACATTCAAAAAATCACCATTACTGACCATTTGGAGAAAGTTCCTCAGGTCCAGGGTCATCGTTTTTCATCCGAAAATTGATTTTTTGGACTGTACAAAAATGATTTAAAATGTCAATTGTATAGGGCCTCACGTTGAATAACCACTTTTAAGGCCTCACAGTGACTAAAATTGCCAGTTTTATAGACTTTCCCACCTACTCAGAAGTTCTATTTTGCCTGATTTCAAGCATGCAAATGACTCTAAACACATTTATTTCGGTTCCAAGAGTGATGATTCACATCTGAGAGTCCTTTACAGTCAAAAGATTAAACATGCAAAAAATCATCATTACTGACCATTTGGAGAAAGTTCCTCATGTTTGGGCTCATCGTTTTTCATCAGAAAATGGATTTATTAGACTGTACAAAAAATGATTCAAAATATCAACTGTATTCTCGACTCATGTTGAATAACCACTTTTTAAGTCCTCACAGTGACCAAAATTGCCAGTTTTCTAAGACTTTTCCACCTTACTCAGAAGTTTCTATTTTGCCTGATTTCGAGCATGAAAGTTACTCTAAACACACTTATTTTAGTTCCAAGAGTAATGATTCACATCTGTCAGTCATTTACAGTCAAAAGATTAAACATTCAAGAAATCACTATTACTGACCATTTG
This sequence comes from Calotriton arnoldi, assembly GCA_963921515.1. Taxonomy (NCBI): domain Eukaryota; kingdom Metazoa; phylum Chordata; class Amphibia; order Caudata; family Salamandridae; genus Calotriton; species Calotriton arnoldi. Next base: position 78,200 of record CAWUFW010021664.1, read on the forward strand.
GAGAAAGTTCATCAGGTCCGGGCTCATCGTTTTTCATCAGAAAATTGATTTTTGGAAGTGTACACAAAATAATTCAAAATGTCAATTGTATTGTTCCTCATGCTGAATAGCGACTTTTTAAGGCCTCACAGTGACCAAAATTACAATTTTTATAGACTTTTCCTCCTACTCAGAAGTTCTATTTTGACTGATTTCGAGCATCAAAAGGACTCTAAACACACATATTTTAGTTCCCAGAGTGATGATTCACATCTGACAGTCATTTAGAGTCAAAAGATTAAACATTTTAAAAAATCACCATTACTGACTATTTGGAGAAAGTTCCTCAGGTCTGGGGTCATCGTTTTCATCAGAAAATGGATTTTTGGACTGTACAAAAAATGATTACAAAATGTCAATTGTATCGTTCCTCATGTTGAATAACCACTTTTATAGCCTCTCAGTGACCAAAATTGCCATTTTCAAAGACTTTCCTCCTACTTAGAAGCTTCTATTTTGCCTGATTTCGACCATGTAAATGACTCTAAACACACACTTATTTTAGTTCCAAGAATGATGAGTCACATCTGACAGTCATTTACAGTCAAAAGATTAAACATTCTAAAAAATCACCATTACTGACCATTTGGAGAAAGTTCCTCAGGACGGGGTCATAGTTTTTCATCCGAAAATGGAATGTTTGACTTGTACAAAAAATGATTCAAAATGTCAATTGTATCTCACCTCATGTTGAATAAGCACTTTTTAGGCCGTACAGTGACCTAAATTGCCATTTTTATAGACTATTCAAACTACTCAGAAGCTTCTATTATGCCTGATTTTGACCATGTAAATGACTCTAAACACACTTATTTTAGTTCCAAGAATGATGAATCACATCTGTCAGTCATTTACAGTCAAAAGATTAAACATTCAAAAAATCACCATTACTGACCATTTGGAGAAAGTTTCTCAGGAAGGGGTCATAGTTTTTCATCCGAAAATTGATTTTTTGACTTGTACAAAAAATGATTCAAAATGTCAATTGTATCATGCCTCATGTTGAATAACCACTTTTTGAGGCCACACACTAACCAAAATTGCCATTTTGATAAACTTTTCCACCTACTCAGAAGTTCTATTTTGCCTGATTTCGAACATAAAAATGACTCTAAACACACATTTTAATTCCAAGAATCATTATTCACATCTGACAGTCATTTACAATCAAAAGATTACACATTCAAAAAATCACCATTACTGACCATTTGGAGAAAGTTCCTCAGGTCCAGGGTCATCGTTTTTCATCCGAAAATTTATTTTTGGGACTGTACAAAAAATGATTTAAAATGTCAATTGTATCATGCCTCATGTTGAATAACCACTTTTTTGAGGCCACACACTAACCAAAATTGCCAGTTTTATAGACTTTTCCACCTACTCAGAAGTTGTATTTTGTCTGATTTCAAGCATTAAATTGACTGTAAACACACTTATTTTAGTTCCAAGAGTCATGATTCACATCTGACAGTCATTTACAGTCAAAAGAATAAACATTAAAAAAATCACAATTACTGACCATTTTGAGAAAATTCTGCAGGTCCTGGGTCATCGTTTTTCATCTGAAAATTTATTTTTTGGACTGTACAAAAAATGATTTAAAATGTCAATTTTATCGCGCCTCATGTTGAAAAACACTTTTTATGGCCTCACAGTGACCTTTTTATAGACTTTTCCACCTACTCAGAAGTTGTATTTTGCCTGATTTCAAGCATGAAAATGACTGTAAACACACCTTTTTTAGTTCCATATTTGATGATTAATTTCTGACTGTCATTTACAGTCAAAAGATTAAACATTCAAAATATCAACATTACTGACCATTTGGAGAAAGTTCTTCAGGTCCTGGGTCATCGTTTTTCATCAGAAAATTGATTTTTTGGACTGTACAAAAAATGATTCAAAATGTCAATTGTATCGTGCCTCATGTTCAATAACCACTTTTTTAGGCCGCACAGTGACCTAAATTGCCATTTTTATAGACGATTCCAACTACTCAGAAGCTTCTATTTTGCCTGATTTCAATCATGAAAATTACTCTAAACACAGTTATTTTATTTCCAAGACTGATGATTCACATCTGTCAGTCATTTACAGTCAAAAGATTAAAAATTCAAAAAATCATCTTTACTGACCATTTGGAGAAAGTTCCTCAGGTCCGGGGTCATCGTTTTTCATCAGAAAATGGATTTTATGGACTCTACAACAAATGAATCAAATGTCACTTGCATCTCTCCTCATGTTTAATATCCACTTTTACCAGTGACCAACATTGCCAGTTTTATAGTCTTTTCCACCTAATCAGAAATTCTATTTTACCTGATTTCGAGCATGAAAATAACTCTAAACCCACTTATTTTAGTTACAAGAGGGTATGATTCACATCTGTCAGTCATTTACAGTCAAATGATTAAACATTAAAAAAATCACCATTACTGACTATTTGGATAAAGTTCCTCAGGTCCGGAGTTATCGATTTTCATTAGAAAATACATTTTTTGGACTGTACAAAAAAGTATTCAAAATGTCGATTGTATCGCGCCTCATGCTGAATAACCACTTTTTAAAGGCTGACAGTGACCAAAACTGCCATTTTTATAGACTTTTCCAACTACTCAGAAGCTTCTATTTTGCCTGATTTCGAGCATGAAAATGACTCTAAACACACTTATTTTAGTTCTAAGACTGATGATTCACATGTCAGTCATTTACAGTCAAAAGATTAAACATTAAAAAAAATCACCATTACTGACTATTTGTAGAACTTTCCTCAGGTCTGGGGTCATCGTTTATCATCAGAAAATGGATTTTTGGACTATAGAACAAATGATTTAAAATGTCAATTGTGTCGCGCCTCATGTTTAGTTACCACTTTTTAAGGCCTCACAGTGACCAAAATTGCCATTTTTAGAGAATTTTCCAACTACTCAGAAGCTTCTTTTTTGCCTGATTTCAAGCATGAATTTGACTCTAAACACACTTATTTTAGTTCCATCAGTGATGATTCACATCTGACAGTCATTTACAGTCAGAAGATTAAACATTCAAAAAGTCACCATTACAGACCATTTGGAGAAAGTTCCTCAGGTCCGGGGTCATCGTTTTTCATCAGAAAATTGATTTTTCGGACTGTATAAAAAATTATTCAAAATGTCAATTATATCACGCCTCAAGTTGAATAACCACTTTTTAAGGCTGCACAGTGACCAAAATTGCCATTTTTATAGACTATTTAAACTACTCAGAAGCTTTTATTTTGCCTGATTTTGAGAATGAAAATGACTCTAAACACACTTATTTTAGATCTGAAAATGATGATTCACATCTGACAGTCATTTACAGTCAAAAGATTAAACATTCAAAAAATCACCTTTACTGACCATTTGGAGACAGTTCCTCAGGTGCAGGGTCATCGTTTTTCATCAGAAAATGGATTTTTTGGACTGTACAAAAAATGTTTCAAAATGTCAATTATATCACGCCTCAAGTTGAATAAACACTTTTTAAGGCTGCACAGTGACTAAAATTGCCATTTTTATAGACTATTTAAACTACTCAGAAGCTTTTATTTTGCCTGATTTTGAGAATGAAAATGACTCTAAACACACTTATTTTAGTTCCAAATGTGATGATTCACATTTGTCAGTCATTTACAGTCAAAAGATTAAACATTCAAAAAATCACCATTACTGACTATTTGGAGAAAGTTCCTCAGGTCATCATTTTTCATCAGAAAATGGATTTTTGGACTGTACAAAAAATGAATCAAAATGTCACTTGTATCTCTCCTCATGTTTAATATCCACTTTTAAGGACTCACAGTGTCCAAAATTGGCAGTTTTCTTGTCTTTTCCACCTAAATCAGAAGTTCTATTTTACCTGATTTTGAGAATGAAAATGACTCTTAACACACTTATTTTAGTTACAAGAGTGATGATTCACATCTGTCAGTCATTTACAGTCAAATGATTAAACCTAAAAAATATCACCATTATTGACTATTTGGAGAAAGTTCCTCAGGTCCGGAGTCATCCTTTTTAATCAGAAAACTGATTTTTTGGACTGTACAAAAAATTATTCAAAATGTCACTTGTATCGCGCCTCATGTTGAATAACCACTTTTTAAGGCCTCACAGTGACCAAAATTACCATTTTAATAGAGTTTTCCAACTATTCAGAAGCTTTTATTTTGCCTGATTTCGAGCATGAAAATTACTCTAAACACACTTATTTTAGCTCCAAATGTGATGATTCACATCTGTCAGTCATTTACAGTCAAAAGATTAAACATTCAAAAAATCACCAATACTTACTATGTTATGTTCCATATAGGTACCCTAATATAGGCCCGGGTAACATCATACACCTTCACCTAAATTACCTCCCCTACACTACACTGTAACAAGCCTTTTAGGATTTAACCTTTACCTAGTTCTAGTCCTGGGTGCAGAAGGTGGGTTTCTCCTAAACAATAGAGTCCTATAACTCCATCAATAGACTCACACTGTATGAATGAATATTCATAAGGGTTCTTAGAAACCAGGCTGGGGCTACACCACCTTCCTCCCCATATCTACGTACACGGTTCATCCCATATGTCATCCTCAAATCCAACAATGGCTAATACAAGCAACAAGGGACAAAGGAACCCTAGATACTTTCTGTATAAATACAGTACCTCTTGCTAGTGTTAGTTAGAGGGAACCGAGACTTCCAGGCCGACACACTGGCCAGAGACGCTGAGGCTCCTGCATGCAGACGCTCCAGCTGACAGTGGTCTGAACATCCCTCGCGGGGTGTCCAACTCGTGACCAAGAAGGGCTCCTACATTCTCACACTTCAGGTAATGGGGTTCGACTAAATCCTAGATGGATTCTTGGCTTTACACCTACTCACATGCTAGGTACACTTAGGTACATCTAGATAGGCATCGTAGGAGTACGCACTTTCTCTTATCCATGCATTTTATATTCATGTATTTATTCATGCGTAGTGCAAAATGGTAGAACTGTACTATCCATTTATATTCACTGTACTGCTAATCATATATCTCTGCTAATGTCTAATGGTTGTTGCAGCTCATATATTCTACACAAGAATAATGACTGTTCAATAAACCCTTATTGAAACGCCCAGGCTGTTTATTCTGTTTATCTCTGAGACAAGATAAGTGAGCACGAGTGACTGAGCGAAAGGTAGTACATTGTTTCCACGATCCTGAGGGATCACGGTTGTCATGTTCTAAGGTTGCCAGAAACTATTCTCTCCCCGATAAGAGGAGACACTAGTGGCAGAGTGAGCCAGCTAATGCAAACAGGCTAACATTCTCGGTGGGGGTGCTCAGAATCAGTCTGCCACCAAACCCAAAGTTTATGTTATCCGAACGCGCAGGTCCTGTATGGGTAATATAGGAACTACACGACATGGTGCCCAACGTTGGTTGGGTACTTATTTAACAGTCGAATCTGAGTAGTTTAGTCGTGCTATTCTCAGAGACCCCTACTCACAAAACACCAGAGACGTCTGGAGTGGGTGGGCATAAACTCCGCCACAGCTGAGTAGGCGAGAAATCCTATTTATTGGCTGTTGGTTAATCAAGCTTGAAGGACATTTTGTTCCTAAAATTGTGCGTAACACCTTATCCTATTTCCCTTGAACAAATTTCTCCTTTTCAAAATGACTGAGGACACAACCAACCCAGATAATCCGGTGGTGGCTAGACGCCTCTCAGTAGGAGAAGAAGAGGTGGAAGGAATTCTCATTGCACCTAAATTTAGACGTACTATCACCCTGAAACTATTAGAAAATGGTTTACAAGCTAGGGGTGGCATAGTGGCTTTCGTGATTGAGGCACACGAATCAAATAAAACAGAGGTATTTTATTCGTGGGTTACATTCCCAGCAGCAGATGCAAGAACACAGACATTTCACTACTATGTAGAAGGAGATGCACCACAGGAATATGGTCCAGTCGAGGACATAGAAGTTCCACTCACGTACCAGGAACACCTATACTGGTTGAAAAGCGCCCTACCCCATATAAGAAACAGAGTAAGATTAGGCCCGCTCCGAGGAGACGGGGCAACATGGCCAATATTAGCGGCCTACACACCACATCCTGACATTGACACAATGCCACAGGCAGACTTACTCTTACAACACAAGGATTTAATTAAAATCTACAGAAACCTGACACAGTTTGTCATGAGGACTTTCACAGTCCAACCAACATCAGTTGCAACAAATGGAACTCCATATCAGAGTACAGCAACTAAAATCACACCACAAACATTACACGCAGTAAACGGCAAGATGCCCACGAAACGTGAACAAATGCCATTCTGGGTAGCTCAGAAAATAACTCAGCTCGAGGCAGTATTCCCAAATACTACCCCGTTTGAAAAACACAGAATGCTAACTATCTGCTTGCCCATGGGGATAACACCACAAGTAGAGGATTGCACCTCTTGGGGTACAGTCTTTGCTGCCATATATACCAGAACACATGGTATTCCTTCATTAGCAGTAGTACCTGATGTATTGAGACAAATACAAAACGAGTACGGAGCAGAACCTGCCCTGAACTTAGGGATGAAGTTATTAAATAACTATGATCAGGTATCAGCCATAATGCTAGCTAATATTAAAGGGGAAGCAGCTTCAGTGGCAATCCGCCAATGCCTAAGGGAGTTCAGCCCGTTAGAACAACAACACGAACTGCCCAAAATAATAGAAACTGCATATGCAGAATTAGGCAGAGACAGTTTGGGTGGGAAAGCATTAAAACCACAACTGATGGGCAGTCCTGAAAAGGACACTACCAAGCAGACACCTGCTTCTTCTAAAAAGAAGTGGGATAATAAAAAACAACAAAACTTTAAAAACAGATCTCAATCCCGAGGCAGATCTCCTCCACAGGAGCCCTCTGAAAAGAGGTACAACCTTAGGAATAGGGATAATATTAGGAAACCTGACAGGTATCAGGATACTGATACACGTTCCTCTAGTTCCTTTCAGGGCTCAACGAAAAACTCAGAGAGAGAAGGACGGTCAGAACACAAATTCGAGCGTACAAAGTCCAGAGACAAGCAGCACGCTCAAGACTATACTTCCAAAAAAGAAGACAAGCCAAAATCAAAACGTCAGTTTAAGAAGAAGAAAGTTGCAGGCATAAAGATCAGTTATGCCCAGAATTCTGAGGACGCAACTTCTGAACGGGGAATGGGCTCTGACGATGCTAGACAGTGCGGCAAAAGTAACAATAGCTCGCCAGAACCTGATGGAATTTCTGGTGACAGCGGACTTGAATGATTACATCACGGTGGAAACACCAGACACAAGGGTGAGCGTCCCACATAAGTTACACGAAATAACTCTCCAAATGGAGGGGGACAAGCCCAGGAAAGTTAAAGGTTTCTTTTGGGAAAATCTGTCATCTGGTTATGACATCCTATTAGCAGAACAAGATTGGCCACCAGCATTCGTTGTGGAGTGCCCTAGGGGAGAAACTGTAATTTTTCCAGCATTCTCTGACCTCGTTCCCATACATCTTAAACATGCATATGCACAGGAGTGGGCAGTTGCCCTAGCTCCAGCACTATACAAAAATCATGCCGGTTGGGATGAGGATTCAACCCACCACGTGATCCCGTTAAAAGTTTCACCAAATGCTCAGAGGCAATTTCCAATAAAGCAAGAAGCTAAAAAACAGGTCAGGGAGATCTTAGATCAACTTGAATACCAAGGGGTGATTGAAACATGCACCTCACCGATGAATAACCCTTTGTTTCCCGTATCAAAACCGGACAACTCATATCGTCTAGTTTTAGATTACAGACATTTAAACACATGCACATAGACATTCGCTGTCCAAAACGCACACAGTGCCGCATTAATGAATAACATTGTGCGGAAAAAGTACAAAACTACACTAGATATCTCAAATGGATTTTTCTGCCAAATTATATAGCGCCTGAAAGCAGGTATTTGACCGCATTCTCAGCGTTGGGGTCCCAACGGCAATTTTGTCGTCTCCCCCAGGGGTATAAGAACAGCCCGGGGGTTTTCTCAGCAAGAGTAACAGAGTTACTCCAGAATTTTGATGAAGAAGCACTGTCCTATGTGGATGATATTTATCTGACGGACGATGACTTAAAAAAGCACTTGACCAGGGTGAGCACCATTATTATGGGATTCGCCTCTGAGGGCTACAAATTTAATTTTAAGAAATCTAAACTAGCCCACCTCAATGTCCTGTTTTTAGGATACAAGCTTTTAAGTGAAGGGAAAAGCCTGGCAGCTAACGTTTTAGAAAAGTGTGCGCTGCTCCAACCACCAAAATCGTTAAAAAATCTACAATCAATACTGGGATTCCTAAATTTCGGCAGAACATACATTTTAGATTACACAGAAAAAGTAAAACCTTTCTACAACTTAATCAAACCTGACTTTTCAGTCACACATTGGACACAGGAACACACAAACATCCTACGTTCACTACAAGAAGACATGATAGCTTCAAAACACTTACAGGCACGCGTAAACATATGCAACTTAGTGATCCGAATAATAGCAGGTCAATGCGGGTACACTTACTTGACCTTCAATGAAGGCGAAACCGTACCAATCGCTTACAAATCACACCTGTACACAAGCGCAGAAATGCGATTCACTTCAACAGAAAAAAACCTGACAGCAGTTCAGACCGCTGCAGCAAGAGAAAGAGCACTGGCTCAGGGGAAACGCATAATAGTCGTAACCCCAGTACCAGCTTTAAAAGCTGTTACAAAGGCAAGCATTCCAAACGCAAAAGCCTTACATCCAAGATGGATACAATGGGCTAATTCTCTTACTGCAACGGACGTTGAATACAGATTTGATCCAAATCTAAAAACACAAGCATTTCTGCAATACGAACAAGAATATCCTCTACCAAATGAAATATTGCCTCTCGATCAGTATGAATATATTATTTACACTGACGGATCTGCTCAACAGGCCATAGGGAGTAAGCAACAATAGAGCACGGCATGTGCTATCGTTAAAGGTCGCATGCGGGATGGAAAGTTCCATCCGAGGTGCACCAAAACGCAATCTCTAGGAGACTGCACGGCTCAGTTGGCAGAGTTAAAAGCACTGATACTGGCACTTGTAAATACGGATCACGAATTCCCCACACTAATTGTGTGCAATTCCTTTTACTGTGTACAGTCATACAATGAATATTTATATCATTGGGAACAAAACGGGTTCAAAGATGCAAAAGGTGGCACAATTAAGCATAAAATGCTATGGGAACAGGTAGTTGAGTTAAAGAAAGAACTACCAAGGGCTCATGCGATCCATACACTGAGTCATCAGCGTGAAGGCGTTCACGTTGAAGGGAATTCATTGGCTGACGAAGCCGCAAAGGGGGCTGTACGAACGGCTTCCGTAGCTGCAATAACTTGTTCAAAAACGAGGATAGACAGTGAGATTACGGTCGCTGTCATTGCTTCAAGCAAAAACAGCGGAGCAGTACCAAAGAAATTTCCACTCAAGTACTCCTACAAGTTAGATGCGAACAACATTCCATATGCTCAGATTCCTGGAGTGGGGGACAGAGTAATACCAAATATGGATCGTAGGTTAGGTTTAATACTAGCAGCACACGAGGGTTTGGACTCTGCGTATACAGGCGTTACAGCGACTATTTCATTGTTGAAACAGCGCTACTGGTGGCCAGGTCTAACAAAACAAACTAAAGACTATGTCTTGAAATGTGACATCTGCCAACAGATGAAAGGCTCCACCAGAACACGCCCGGCACAGACACCATTACTAATATCTGACAAACCTCTCGCATGTGTGTATCTGGACCACTGCGGCCCCTTACAATCTGATGGGGCTTACAAATATATCATGGTTGCAGTGGATTTCTGCTCAAGATTCCTATGGGTATGGCCTCAGCGCTCGGCTGACGCTCTAACTGTTATCAAAGATTTGCGAGTCTTTAAAGGGACATACACAGTAGGCACATTACATTCTGACCGTGGCCTGGCATTTAGCTCTCGGGCTTACAAAGAAGCCATGAAAAGTAAGGGCGTTGCACTGCGGTACTCCTCTCCATACCATCCTGAGGGAAATTCGGTTGTTGAGAGGAAAAACCGGGACTTAAAGCAATCATTAACAGCTAGGGTATTAGGCAAGGGCGGTAGTTGGGTCAATCACCCTTATGGGGCACAAAGAGCACTCAATAACCAGCCAAGAAATTCTCTAGGGGGTGTCACTCCATATGAGGTCCTATTTGGGACAAGAATCTGGGTACCTGATCTTGATTATGTAGACGCAGTGGCGGATGAGAAACCATTTGATATCCATGATCGTTTGGCTGTTTTACAGGATCTCAATGAATCCAGGACACAACAAAGTAACGTGCTCCAGAAACAGACCGCCACTGGGGTAGTCAAGCCAGTAACGGCAAGACCTGTCTAGATCCCAAAAGTCGGGGATCTGGTCAGAGAGAAAATAGCGGACAAAAAAGAATTTGGACCATCATACAGAAAGCCTGTACCTGTCCTAGCAGTTCAAGGAACAAGAACTGTGCTTTTGCCGCCTCTTGCCGGGAAAAAGGAGAAATGATTTGTCTCAATTGACCTAATCAAACCACACTATGTGGCCGATACGGAACAGTAGGCCTCTTTGACTCCACAGTAGCAGACGCCCTCCTCTAGCTACCATCCAAGAAGTTCAAACAGAAAGACTCATCACGTTTGAAGAGCCTCCTGTGCGGAATGAAGGACTAAGCAACAATGCTATGGAACTCGTTCCCCTTGAACCAGAAGTTCATCTTCAAAATTCAATTCAAAACAAGTTGCAATCAGACCAAATACAGACGTCTACATCAACATGCCTCGACAAGAGCAAAATGCGGTTTCAACAAATCCCGAGGCAATTCCTACAATTGATCGAACTGCCTCTGGCTACTTCATGAACTTTGATAAGTTTTCCTTGGATCCAAGTGAACCGGAAACAACGCCAGCCCAAAAATCACGTAAACAGCAAGCTAAAGACTTTGTGAACTTTCTTAAAAAGACTTACCTGGTATCGCCTTGGTTAGAACTCTGGGTAATTACTGGGATTCTATTTTTTCTTTTCTGGCTAGACTTAGTTATAACTTTTAGCATGCTTATTAATGGATGGTACCTTCAACAAAGCTCCACAGCCCAGCAAGTTAATTTGATTTTAAAACCACATCAATCTTGACATCGAGAACAAAGAGACTTGTCAACAGTGAACATCACAGCAGTTACTATACCGGACGGTATAGTCTGGGACAAAGTTGATTTTGATATATATTCGGTCCGACTGAACTTTTAAAACTTTCACATATATTTAACATTTCATTAAGTGATATCATTACCTCCAGTACATTTTCTGATGATTGGGACTCTGAAACTGTTAATAATATGTTGTCTGATTTAGAAAAAACTGCCCCATTTCCAAACACTGAAATGTTAGAAGGTAATTCAAACTATGACTCTTTGCACTATTATCAACATTATGGTCACCATTTCCTACACAAATCTATTTTGCCTAGAAATGTTTTTGAGTACCACCAGTGGGAACATTGCCCTACACCACCAAAAAGTAGTTTGCATACATTTGCACAGAATTTTCATATTTTTCAGGTTTTAACACAACTGACCCGACCTCATATTATTATAAGGTTACACCGACATCGGCACTGAAAACAGATATACTCTGCTTCCTTTATTGCCCAATTGTCTGAACAAGGTTTTGACCTACGGAAGGACACAATAGACTTAAAATCAGTCTGGGGTTCTAGGGACTGGCAAGTCCAGGGAACAGAAGCGCTATTTATAGCATGCCTCATTCCACAGCAGATGATATTTCTAAATGACACTGTGCAACAGACATCCTGTCTTGGATTAGCCAAGAACAAGGACCTGAACACACCTCAGTTTCCAACACCATCTCAGATGGAGGGGTGGCAAAATTCGACTTCAAAAGAAGGGGCAACAATAGATGACATTTTACAGTACAATAGAACAGACCCTGATTGGAAAAAATGGGTGGATTGGCCCTTAGACACGAACACATGTCAGAAAAGATTCTGGGGTATGACCAAAGGGTTCAATATCCACAGGCCAGACCCACGTTATGTACAGAGAGAACATCCAGGGGTAGTGACATCCTACAGTGTTGGGAAGTTGTGCCTTGATTGGCTAGAAACGTCAACACTCACAGAAGTGAAACAACACTTAGCCTTACTCTCACAAGACATGGATCTTATGGATTTTTTACTAGGTCCCAGGAAACCTCATCAGAAACGTTTCATATATGCTGGCATCTATGCTGCCTATAATGAAAACTGGAAAATATCCCAACAAGAGGCCGCAGAGAGAATACGGGAAATAGACCGTATTAACTTGGAGAAATCTCTAGCAGTGGTAGACAACGGGTTAACAACTTTGACCTCCAGGATATATTCCTTAGGCAACATTGTATCTTCTGCAATAGACATACTGGAACAAGATTTAGCCATATTAAAACACGGGCAATCTCAGCTACGTTCTGTTATGTTATTGAGCTGGACGCTGCAATCTTTGCATGCAGGCTATGTGCCTTGGCGTTACATCAACAATATGTTTCTGTATTCTGAATATAATCTAACAGATAAACAGATGGAAATGGCACAAAGGTGAGCAAAATATACAATGCTGCGTATTGAAAAACTGGACAGGTTACCATTCACAGTAGCGGAATCGCCGTCTACAGAATGGCTTATCCATGGCCACATCACTCTACCAGTCACTACTTTTCAGTTTCAATATTGCCATGAGCAAAGGCAGGTGGGCAAATATGAAAAGATGGGTAAGGAATACATTAAGGAATCTTGGGAGTTACCAAACAGATTTCGATGCCGGAGTGGGGATCGGGAAGTGTTTCTAAGCGGTACAAACTGCAAGAACGCTCTAAGCGGTTCTCTCATGTGCCAGGACATTTCATTGCATGGAGCTTGTAATGGGTCGGTAGCAAACCTGTCCTGCCACATGAAAGGGACTCCAGCTGCCGTGATTAAACCGGTATTCGAGCTGCTCTCGAATGGGAGTTACTTGATGCTGAACGATCAAGGTTGCTGTGGGATGATTCCGGGCATTGCCTATCTGGTCACTATGAACTCCAGGGTTATTTGCTGTATGCAAGTATTGTTTCCCCAAACAAGTACATTATGGCCTTCGTTGAATGTTTCCTTTATACAATTTGATACTTTGAGCAGACTGAAAGCCATGCTTATGCAGCAACCCATACCCTTAACCTCCGCTCGAGAGACCTTTGATCTTCACATCGCAAGGACCTCGACCGAGATACAGGCACTTATACGTACAAACTGCCCCTTTCATTTCTCAGAAATGGTGGGTCGTATCTTTACCATGTCTGATACGAGTGGTATTGTACACCTATTTAAGACCATAGGGTCAGGATTTCTAAGCACCTTTCAGACAATCCTCGGAGTTATTCCAAATTTTATACACTCCGTATTGGGAAGCGTTTTTGGAGGTCTCCCGCTGATCCTGCTTTCTATTGCAGGAATCCTGATTGTCATTTTTCTGCTCCGCAATGGACGGCCCAATTACCAAGGAGATGGCTAAAGCACTCCTTGAGCGCAAATATCATGAGCGCATGGTGCAACATCTGGGCACACCTCGCCTATGGGAATTGAGCGCCTCTTGGTTCCTATCGTTTAGACCAGTCTGGATGGACTGCATCTTACCTGTTCTTCGATGCCTGTTTTGTGGTGAAGAATATGTGGATCTCTGTCTGACACTTGCAACGGACACGCCTGCGGACTTGAATACCTGGCTGGAACCTCTGATGGTTTATCAAACAAAGGGATCCACCCTTGTAGAAAAAGAGGAAAGAAAAAGTGGTGTTCCTCCAGATCTAGTATGTCTCCTAAAAATGATGGAAAGCACACAGCTTTGTTAAAATACCCCTCACCCACCAAAAGGACCCTTGGTGGCATGCTTCATCATCGGGGTCTTCCTGTCCCGCTGCGGGGCGGGCGTGCTGCAACCTACGACTCCGTGGGAGCACTAATTATATGACAATGCTATGTGTGGTGTAGGAGTGTGAGTGGAAGGGTCAAAAGTGAGTGAAAGTGGTGTGTGATTAAAAAATATAAAATGGGGAATGAGACGGAGGTACTAAGCTTTAATGGGCAGTACTTCCTGAGTCAACATGTTTCAAAGCCCTCCCCTGGCTTCTCATCAGGACCTAAACGATATCCCTTCTACACTCAAAACTTCAAAAATGAAACAAATAATATTATAAGATAATTACTATGTGACGTACATAACAGTCTACATGCAATGTATACTATACCCCAATAGGTATTTTTGATGATATGACTTTTTTAATAGCTCATTTCATGCCTCATGAGCCTGAAAAATGAGAGGAAGGAGCACCTATAGTCAAACAGTCTTCAAGGTTACCTCCTTGCCTAGTTAATACCTCCTTGCAGCTCCGTGGGACATGCCCATGCTCGGCAATGTCCCCGGCGTATTCCCATCTTGATGGCTGCATTTCTCGAGAATCCGTAGGTGCCTTTTACAACTGGGCTGAGCATCAGCTCCACCACTAGCACCACTAGCATCCAGGTATCGACTACAGCACCGGCTGCCTCTACACCAGCTCCTGGCAGTACTGAATATCATCTGTGCTCCATTGACGTACTTTGCGAGGTGTTACAAGGACCGTCCCCTGCAGCAGCAAGCAACGACGATGTTGCGTCTCCCAGCCAGGACACTTAATCTATAATTGGCTCATCGTGTGCTGGGAAAGAATTCAGTTTTTCTTTTTTCTCCAAAACTCGACTAAATTTGGAACATTTCCTTTAAAATTGACACTTTCACTGAGAAGCATGGCCTTCAGACGCTTGTAGTGGTTCGACTTATATAAATGAACTCAATTAGGACTTTGCCTTAAATGACATTGCCAAAAAACAAATGACTTTCAGTAGATTTTTCCCTCTTAGGCTATTTTTAAATGTTTTTAATGTTTTAGAAATATGTTTTTATGTGGCTCACTGATATTTTATGCGCTGCTACCTAGTCGAAAGAGTAATTCACTAGCATTTTTATCATTGTTGACTGTTCGGAAGAGGAGTGGGTGTTATGTTCCATATAGGTACCCTAATACCCTAATATAGGCCCAGGTAACATCATACTCCTTCACCTACATTACCTCCCCTACACTACACAGTAACAAGCCTTTTAGCATTGAACCTTTACCTAGTTCTAGTCCTGGGTGCAGAAGGAGGGTTTCTCCTAAACAATAGAGTCCTATAACTCCATCAATAGACTCACACTGTATAAATGAATATTCATAAGGGTTCTTAGAAACCAGGCTGGGGCTACACCACCTTCCTCCCCATATCTACGTACACGGTTCATCCCATACGTCATCCTCAAATCCAACAGTGGCTAATACAAGCAAGAAGGGACAAAGGAACCCTAGATACTTTCTGTATAAATACAGCACCTCTTGCAAGTGTTAGTTAGAGGGAACCGAGACTTCCAGGCAGACACACTGACCTGAGACGCAGAGGCTCCTGCATGCAGACGCTCCAGCTGACAGTGGTCTGAACATCCCTCGCGGGGTGTCCAACTCGTGACCAAGAAGGGCTCCTACATTCTCACACTTCAGGTAATGGGGTTCGACTAAATCCTAGAGGGATTCTTGGCTTTACACCTACTCACATGCTAGGTACACTTAGGTACATCTAGATAGGCATCGTAGGAGTACGCGCTTTCTTTTATCCATGCATTTTATATTCATGTATTTATTCATGCTACTGCAAAATGGTAGAACTGTACTATCCATTTATATTCACTGTACTGCTAATCATATACCTCTGCTACTGTCTAATGGTTGTTGCAGCTCATATATTCTACACAAGAATAACGACTGTTCAATAAACCCTTATTGAAACGCCCATGCTGTTTATTCTGTGTATCTCTGAGACAAGATAAGTGAGCATGAGTGACTGAGCGAAAGTTAATACATTGTTTCCACGATCCTGAGGGATCAGGGTTGTCATGTTCTAAGGTTGCCAGAAACTATTCTCTCCCCGATAAGAGGAGACACTAGTGGCACTGTGAGCTAGCTAATGCAAACAGGCTAACATTAACGGTGGGGGTGCTCAGAATCAGTCTGCCACGAAACCCACAGTTTATGTTATCCGAACGCGCACGTCCTGTATGGGTAATATAGGAACTACAGGACAACTATTTGGAGAAAGTTCCTCAGGTCCGTGGTCATCGTTTTTCATCAGAAAATGGATTTTTGGACTATAGAAAAGATGATTTAAAATGTCAAGTGTATCGCGCCTCATGTTGAATAACCCCTTTTAAGGCCTCACAGTGACCATAATTGCCATTTTTGTAGAGCTTTCCTACTACTCAGAAGGTTTTTTTGTGCCTGATTTTGAGAATGAAAATGACTCTAAACACACTTATTTTAGTTCCAAGACTGATGATTCACATCTGACAGTCATTTACAGTGAAAAGATTAAACATTCAAAAAATTATCTTTACTGACCATTTGGAGAAAGGTCCTCAGGTCAGGGGTCATCGTTTTTCATCAGAAAATTTATTTTTTTGGACTTTACAAAAAATGAATCAAAATTACATTTGTATCACGCCTCTTGTTGAATAACAACTTTTTAAGGCCTCAAAGTGACCAAAATTGCCATTTTTATAGAGTTTTCCTACTACTCAGAATGTTTTATTTTGCCTGATTTCAAGCATGAAAATGACTAAAAACACAAGTATTTTAGTTCCAAGACTGTTGATGCACATCTGTCAGTCATTTACAGTCAAAAGATTAAACATTCAAAAAAATCATCTTTACTGACCATTTGGAGAAAGTTCCTCAGGTCCGGAGTCATCGTTTTTAATCAGAAAATGGATTTTATGGACTGTACAAAAAATGAATCAAAATGTCACTTGTATCTCTCCTCATGTTTAATATCCACTTTTTAAGGCCTAACAGTGACCAAAATTGGCAGTTTTATTGTCTTTTCCACCTAATCAGAAGTTCTATTTTATCTGATATCGAGCATGAAAAGGACTCTAAACACACTTATTTTAGTTACTAGAGTGACGATTCACGTCTGTCAGTCATTTACAGTCAAATGATAAACATTAAAAACATCACCATTATTGACTTTTTGGAGAAAGTTCCTCAGGTCCGGAGTCATCGTTTTTAATCAGAAAATTGATTTTTTGGACTGTACAAAAAATTATTCTAAATGTCAATTATATCACGCCTCATGTTGAATAACCACCTTTTAAGGCTGCACAGTGACCACAATTGCCATTTTTATAGACTATTCCAACTACTTAGAAGCTTTTATTTTGCCTGATTTCGAGCATGAAAATGACTCTAAACACACTTATTTTAGTTCCAAATTTGATGATTCACATCTGTCAGTCATTTACAGTCAAAAGATTAAACATTCAAAAAAATCACCATTACTGACTATTTGGAGAAAGTTCCTCAGGTCTGGGGTCACCGTTTTTCATCAGAAAAAGGATTTTTTTGACTATAGAAAAAATGATTTAAAATGTCAATTATATTGTGCCTCATGTTTAGTTACCACTTTTTAAGGCCTCACAGTGACCAAAATTGCCATTTTTATAGACTTTCCCAACTACTAAGAAGTTTCTATTTTGCCGGATTTCGAGCATGAAAATGACTCTAAACGCAAGTATTTTAGTTCCAAGACTGATGATTCACATTTGTCAGTCATTTACAGTCAAAAATTTAAACATTGAAAAAATCACCTTTACTGACCATTTAGAGAAAGTTCCTCAGGTCATCGTTTTTGATCAGAAAATGGATTTTATGGACTGTACAAAAAATGAATCAAAATGTCACTTGTATCTCTCCTCATGTTTAATATCAACTTTCTAAGGCCTCACAGTGACCAAAATTGCCAGTTTTTGTTTTTTCCACCTAATCAGAAGTTCTATTTTACCTGATATTGAGCATGAAAAGGACTCTAAACACACTTATTTTAGTTACTAGAGTGACGATTCACATCTGTCAGTCATTTACAGTCAAATGATTAAACATTAAAGACATCACCATTATTGACTATTTGGAGAAAGTTCCTCAGGTCCGGAGTCATCGTTTTTAATCAGAAAATTGATTTTTTAGACTGTACAAAAAATTAATCAAAATGTCACTTGTATCGCGCCTCATGTTGAATAACCACTTTTTAAGGCCTCACAGTGACCAAAATTACTATTTTAATAGAGTTTTCCACCTATTCAGAAGCTTTTATTTTGCCTGATTTCGAGCATGAAAATGATCTAAACACACTTATTTTAGTTCCAAGACTGATGATTCACATCTGATAGTCATTTACAGTCAAAAGATTAAACATTCAAAAAATAACCTTTACTGACTATTTGGAGAAAGTTCCTCAGGTCCGCGGTCATCCTTTTTATCAGAAAATGGATTTTTTGGACTATAGAAAAGAATTGTATCGCGCCTCATGTTCAATAACCACTTTTTAAGGCCACATTCAAAAAGTCACCTTTACTGACCATTTGGAGAAAGTTCCTTGGGCCGTGGTCTTCGTTTTCATCAGAAAATTGATTTTTTGGACTGTACAAAAAATGATACAAAATGTCAATTATATCACGCCTCATGTTGAATAACCACTTTTTAAGGATGCACAGTGACCGAAATTGCCATTTATATAGACTATTCCAACTACTCAGAAGCTTTTATTTTGCCTGATTTCGAGCAGAAAATGACTCTAAACACACTTATTTTAGTTCCAAATGTGATTATTCACATAATAATAATAATAATATGCAAGCTTATAAAGCGCATGGCTACACTAACTAGTGTGTCCCCGCGCTGCGGCCCAAACTCGTCCAGGAGCAGTAATGTGAGACAACTTGGAGGAAACCTATAGGCGGAAAAGCCATGTTTTTAGTTTTTTCCGAAAGAGTAACTCCGATGGTTCCTTACGGAGAGCGAGAGGGAGGTCATTCCAGTATTTAGCGGCCAGGTAGCGGAAAGATCGACCACCCATTCTCGCTCTTTTTGTTACCGGAATCTTGACCTGTCCAGTCCCCGAAGATCTCAGGTGCCGGGTTGGAGTGTAGGAGGACAGTAGATTGTGTAGGTAGCTAGGCCCTTTCCCCTGCAGGAAGCGGTGACTGACACACAAGGCCTTAAACAGTATTCTCTCCCTCACCGGTAACCAGTGAAGGGCAGAGAGGGCATTCCTGGAGGAAGCTCTCCTGGGCAGCATCAGAACAAGGCGAGCCGCGGCGTTCTGAATGCATTGAAGTCTCTGCAGACACTTGCTACTTGCACCCAGATATAAAGCATTTCCGTAGTCCAGGTGGGAAGTTACTAACGCATGGACTAGGGTTTTCCTGGCCGCCACGGGAAGCACATCTAAGGTCTTCCGTAGCCCTTTCAATACTCCAAAACACTTCCCGGCCACAATTCTAGTGTGATTCTCAAAGGAGAGCTTGGAGTCCAGCCACATCCCCAAGTTCTTAACCTGATTGCTGGGGGAGGGGGTAGGGCCCAGAGACTGCGGCCACCAAGCCGAGGACCAGATCGAGGGTGCTTTTCCCACCACTAGAACCTCAGTTTTACTGCCATTTAGTTTTAAACAGTTACTTGTCATCCAGGTTGCCAGCTCCTGTAGACAAGTAGAAAAATTGGTGGCTGCCTCTTCGGGGGATTGTGACAATGAAACCACCAGTTTCGTGTCATCCGCATATGACACGACACTGATGCCATATTTTACAATAATCTCCGCCAGTGGGGCGATGTAGAGATTAAAGAGAGTGGGGCTTAGTATAGAGCCGTGGGGGACCCCATGAGCCAGCACAATGCTTTTGGAATAATAAGGTCGTTGGGACACCTGAACGCTACGATCCTGTAAAAAGGACCCCAACCATTCTAGGGCCAATTTATCCAGCCCGCCTTTACTGAGGCGCTGTAGGAGTAGTGGGTGGGCTACAGTGTCGAATGCGGCACTGAGGTCCAAGAGGACCAGAGCAACCATTTGGCCCTCATCTACGTGTCTGCGGATAGTTTCTGTTGACAGGAGCAGTGCTGACTCAGTAGAGTAAGTTGCTCGAAAGCCCGATTGCGTAGGATGCAATAAACTGTGACGGTTAATGTGGGCCGTCAGTTGTGTATTGACCACTTTTTCAGCTATTTTAGCAAAATATGGCAGGAGTGAGACCGGTCGAAGGTTCTCCAGCTGACTCGCGCTCGCACCCGGCTTTTTCTTTATGGGAAGAACAATCGCTTCTTTCCACCTTTTAGGGACCAAGCCTGACTCAAAGGAGAGTACAAGGAGGTGCCTAATATAGGGTACTAGGATCTCCAGGCTATCTCTCAAAACTTTGGGAGTAGTAGGGTCCCTAGGTGAGCCGGACTTAATGCTTAAGGCTGTGCCTTTGAGGTCGTCACAGGAGGGGAGATCAAATCTGGAGAGGCAGTGTGCCTCCTCCATGTTGGTCCTCCCCTCCCGCTCGGAGCTCCCATTATGTGCCTCATCCGGGAAGGTAGTATAAATCCTTGCTACCTTCTCTACAAAGAAGTCTGCCACCAAATTGCAAGAATCCACAGAGCTATTGTTGGAAGCCGTAGTTCTGGCTAGTGACGATATGTCTTTAAAAATTGTAAAAAGTTACCTAGAAGAGTTCTCAGCTTGCTCTATCCTGTCATTGTAGTAGGCGGCACAAGTTTTTCTTATGAGGGAGTGATAGTGTTTTAGACTAGTTTTGTATTCGGCCTTCCTGTGAAATGAAAAATCTTTCCTCCATACTCGTTCTAAACTCTTGCAGGAAGTCTTTGCTATCCTGAGTTCTTCATTAAACCATGGGGCAGATTTTAACTGTCTACACGGCGCACTAGAGGACCATGGGGCTACTCTGTCTAGTGCCTCCGTAATCCATTCATCTAGTGAGCTACAGGCAGTCTCAATGTCATTGCCTCCCGGCGGCCCACCCTGCTGGAGGGCGTGGTTAAAGTTTGCTGCTGAGAACCTAGCCCACTTCCAATGCAGCCTCCCTGCACCTGTCGTCTTTGACATAGGGGTGTTAGGTACCAGGGCACTAAGGGGGACCAAATAATGATCTGACCAAGGAACTGCAATAGGGAGTTCAATTACTAGATCCCCCCAGTTGGCAAAAATCGGGTCTAGTAGGTGGCCCATTTGATGTGTCGGGAGAGGAGATTGCAATACGAGCTGTAAAGCGGCCAATTCCTGACAGAGCTCTTGCACTCCAGCATTAGCCATATCATCAAAGTGTAGGTTCATGTCCCCCAGCACAAGCACTTTTTTTATACCGAAGTGCAGGTTGTATCACCTGTTCCATTAGGCTCGATGCAAACTGGGTGGTGGGACCTGGTGGTCTGTAAATTAAAAGCCTTTTATAATATAGTTTGCGCAGCCGTGATCGTAAAAAAGCCTGCTTCGCTAGCAGCGATGTTAACCAACTCTAAAGTGCATTGTAACGATAGTTTATGAATGATGGCTATCCCTCCCCCCCTGTTTTTTTGACGATCCAGTCTGACAATCCCATAATTCTGTGGGAGAGCCTCAAGGATCTCAGGTGCAGAATCCTCATTCAGCCAGGTTTCTGTAAGAAACATAACATCTGGCTGATTGTCTACGAGATGGTCATGGATTTCAATTTTGTGCTTATTGAGGGATCTGCTATTGACCAGTATTAGATTAAGCTTATGACCTATCCCGGTCTCCTTTGTGTTCACCGCCATTATGTAAGGGCAGTAACTGCATTTCCGAGACGTAGTTCCCATCGGTATACTATGCCTGCATTGCTCTAGGATGGGGGGGCATAAGTGTTCCGAGGTGTATTTATGAGTTACTACAAAATGGGCAGGGGTTCTGGCCCTAGGCCCCGCACGGCCGCGCCAGCGGCGCGCCCGCTGCGCGCGTCTGCTCAGGCATGCGCATTAAGTAGGGGTCTACCCTCCCCAAGCTAGACCGCTAACTGCAGCCCAGACCGGGAACCGGAAATGAGTCACATCCAAGTCCCTGCCCTCGCTCAAACGGCACTAACTGACGCGTCGGACATGTCAGTCATTTACAGTCAAAAGATTAAACATTCAAAAAATCCCCATTACTGACTATTTGTAGAACTTTCCTAAGGTCTGGGGTCATCGTTTGTCATCAGAAAATGGATTTTATGGACTGTACAAAAAATTAATCAAACTGTCACTTGTATCTCTGCTCATGGTTAATATCCACTTTTTAAGGTCTCACAGTGACCAAAATTGCCAGTTTTACAGTCTTTTCCACCTAATCAGAAGTGCTATTTTACCAGATTTCGAGCA
The DNA here is from genome assembly GCA_963921515.1 of Calotriton arnoldi. NCBI lineage: Eukaryota > Metazoa > Chordata > Amphibia > Caudata > Salamandridae > Calotriton > Calotriton arnoldi. The sequence continues at coordinate 100,655 of CAWUFW010021664.1, forward strand.
TGAAAATGATTCTAAACACACTTATTTTAGTTACATGAGTGATGATTCACATCTGTCAGTCATTTACAGTCAAATGATAAAAAATTCAGAAAATCACCATTACTAACTATTTAGAGAAAGTTCCTCAGGTCCGGCGTCATCGTTTTCATAAGAAAATTGATTTTTTGGACTGTACAAAAAATGATTCAAAATGTCAATTATATCACGTCTCATGTTGAATAACCACTTTTTAAGGTGCACAGTGATACAAATTGCCAATTTTATAGACTATTCCAACTACTCAGAAGCTTTTATTTTGCCTGATTTCGAGCACGAAAATGACTCTAAACACACTTATTTTAGTTCCAAATTTGATGATTCACATCTGTCAGTCATTTACAGTCAAAAGATTAAACATTAAAAAAATCACCATTACTGACTACTTGGAGAAAGTTCCTCAGGTCCGGAATCATCGTTTTTCATCAGAAAATGGATTTTTAGACTGTAGAAAAAATGGTTTAAAATGTCAATTGTATTGCTCCTCATGTTTAGTTACCACTTTTTAAGGCCTCACAGTGACCCTAATTGCCATTTTTATAGACTTTTCCAACTACTCAGAATCTTCTATTTTGCCTGATTTCGAGCATGAAAATGACTCTAAATGCAAGTATTTTAGTTCCAAGACTGATGATTCACATTTGTCAGTCATTTACAGTCAAAAATTTAAACATTGAAAAAATCACCTTTACTGACCATTTGGAGAAAGTTCCTCAGGTCCGGGGTCATCGTTTTTGATCAGAAAATGGATTTTATGGACTGTACAAAAAATGAATCAAAATGTCACTTGTATCTCTCCTCATGTTTAATATCAACTTTCTAAGGCCTCACAGTGACCAACATTGCCAGTTTTAGTCTTTTCCCCCTAATCAGAAGTTCTATTTTACCTGATTTTGAGCATAAAAATGACTCTAAACACAATTATTTTAGTTACAAGAGTGATGATTCACATCTGTCAGTCATTTACAGTCAAATGATTGAACATTCCAAAAATCACCATTGCTGACTATTTGGAGAAAGTTCCTCAGGTCCGTAGTCATCGTTTTTCATCAACAAATGAATTTTTTGGACTGTACAAAAAATTATTCAAAATGTCAATTGTATCGCGCCTCATGTTGAATAACTACTTTTTAAGGCGTCACAGTGACCAAAATTGCCATTTTTATAGAGGTTTCCTACTACTCGGAAGATTATTTTTTTTGCCCGATTTTGAGAATGAAAATGACTCTAAACACACTTATTTTAGCTTGAAGACTGATGATTCACATCTGACAGTCATTTACAGTCAAAAGATTAAACATTCAAAAAATCACCTTCACTGACCATTTGGAGAAATTTCCTCAGGTACGTGGTCATCGTTTTTCATCAGAAAATGAATTTTTTGTACTGTACAAAAAATGATTCAAAATGCCAATTATATCACGCCTCATGTTGAATAACCACTTTTTAAGGCTGCACAGTGACCACAATTGCCATTTTTATAGACTATTACAACTACTCAGAAGCTTATATTTTGCCTGATTTCGAGCATGAAAATGACTCCAAACACACTTATTTTAGTTCCAAATATGATGATTCACATCTGTCAGTCATTTACAGTCAAAAGATTAAATATTCAAAAAATTACCATTACTGACTATTTGGAGAAAGTTCCTCAGGTCATCGTTTTTCATCAGAAAATGGATTTTTGAATTATAGAAAAAATGATTTAAAATGTCAATTGTATCGCGCCTCATGTTTAGCTACCACTTTTTAATGCCTCACAGTGACCAAAATTGCCATTTTTATAGACTTTTCCATTTACTCAGAAGCTTTTATTTTGCCTGATTTCAAGTATGAAAATGACTCTAAACACACTTATTTTAGTTCCAAATGTGATGATTCACATCTGTCAGTCATTTACAGTCAAAAGATTAAACATTCAAAAAATCACCATTACTGACTATTTGGAGAAAGTTCCTCAGGTCTGGGGTCATCTTTTTTCATCAGAAAATGGATTTTTTTGACTATAGAAAAAGTGATTTAAAATGTCAATTTTTTCACGCCTCATTTTTAGTTACCACTTTTTAAGGCCTCACAATGACCAAATTTGCCATTTTTATAGACTTTTCCAACTACTCAGAAGCTTCTATTTTGCCTGATTTCGAGCATGAAAATGACTCTAAACACAAGTATTTTAGTTCCAAGACTGATGATTCACATCTGTCAGTCATTTACAGTCAAACGATGAAACATTCAAAAAAATCATCTTTACTGACCATTTGGAGAAAGTTCCTCAGGTCTCGGGTCATTGTTTTTCATCAGAAAATGGATTTTATGAACTATACAAAAAATAAATCAAAACGTCACTTGTATCTCTCCTCATGTTTAATATCCACTTTTTAAGGACTTACAGTGACCAAAATTGACAGTTTTATTGTCTTTTCCACCTAATCAGAAGTTCTATTTTACGTGATTTTGAGCATGAAAATGACTCTATATACACTTATTTTAGTTTCAAGACTGATGATTCACATGTGACAGTCATTTACAGTCAAAAGTTTAAACATTCAAAAAATCACCTTTACTGACCATTTGCAGAAAGTTCCTCAGGTTCGTGGTCATCGTTTTTCATCAGAAAATTGATTTTTTGGACTGTACAAAAAATTATTCAAAATGTCAATTATATCACGCCTCATGTTGAATAACCTCTTTTTAAGGCTGCACAGTGACCAAAATTGCCATTTTTATAGACTATTCCAACTACTTAGAAGCTTTTATTTTGCCTGATTTCGAGCATGAAAATGACTCTAAACACACTTATTTTAGTTCCAAGACTGATGATTCACATTTGTCAGTCATTTACAGTCAAAAATTTAAACATTGAAAAAATCACCTTTACTGACCATTTGGAGAAAGTTCCTCAGGTCCGGGGTCATCGTTTTTGATCAGAAAATGGATTTTATGGACTGTACAAAAAATGAATCAAAATGTCACTTGTATCTCTCCTCATGTTTAATATCAACTTTCTAAGGCCTCACAGTGACCAAAATTGCCAGTTTTATAGTCTTTTCCACCTAATCAGAATTTCTATTTTACCTGATTTTGAGCATGAAAATGACTCTAAACACAATTATTTTAGTTACATGAGTGATGATTCACATCTGTCAGTCATTTACAGTCAAATGATTGAACATTCAAAAAATGACCATTACAGACTATTTGGAGAAAGTTCCTCAGGTCCGGAGTCATCGTTTTTCATCAACAAATGAATTTTTTGGGCTGAACAAAAAATTATTCGAAATGTCAATTGTATCACGCCTCATGTTGAATAACTACTTTTGAAGGGCGTCACAGTGACCAAAATTGCCATTTTTATAGAGGTTTCCTACTACTCAGAAGATTTGTTTTTGCCCGATTTTGAGAATGAAAATGACTCTAAACACACTTATTTTAGTTTGAAGACAGATGATTCACATCTGACAGTCATTTACAGTCAAAAGATTAAACATTCAAAAAATCACCTTCACTGACCATTTGGAGAAAGTTCCTCAGGTACGTGGTCATCGTTTTTCATCAGAAAATGGATTTTATGGTCTGTACAAAAAATGATTCAAAATGTCAATTATATCACGTCTCATGTTGAATAACCACTTTTTAAGGTGCACAGTGATACAAATTGCCAATTTTATAGACTATTCCAACTACTCAGAAGCTTTTATTTTGCCTGATTTCGAGCACGAAAATGACTCTAAACACACTTATTTTAGTTCCAAATTTGATGATTCACATCTGTCAGTCATTTACAGTCAAAAGATTAAATATTCAAAAAATTACCATTACTGACTATTTGGAGAAAGTTCCTCAGGTCATCGTTTTTCATCAGAAAATGGATTTTTTGAATTATAGAAAAAATGATTTAAAATGTCAATTGTATCGCGCCTCATGTTTAGCTACCACTTTTTAATGCCTCACAGTGACCAAAATTGCCATTTTTATAGACTTTTCCATTTACTCAGAAGCTTTTATTTTGCCTGATTTCAAGTATGAAAATGACTCTAAACACACTTATTTTAGTTCCAAATGTGATGATTCACATCTGTCAGTCATTTACAGTCAAAAGATTAAACATTCAAAAATCACCATTACTGACTATTTGGAGAAAGTTCCTCAGGTCTGGGGTCATCTTTTTCATCAGAAAATGGATTTTTTTGACTATAGAAAAAGTGATTTAAAATGTCAATTTTTTCACGCCTCATTTTTAGTTACCACTTTTTAAGGCCTCACAATGACCAAATTTGCCATTTTTATAGACTTTTCCAACTACTCAGAAGCTTCTATTTTGCCTGATTTCGAGCATGAAAATGACTCTAAACACAAGTATTTTAGTTCCAAGACTGATGATTCACATCTGTCAGTCATTTACAGTCAAAAGATGAAACATTAAAAAAAAATCATCTTTACTGACCATTTGGAGAAAGTTCCTCAGGTCTCGGGTCATTGTTTTTCATCAGAAAATGGATTTTATGAACTATACAAAAAATAAATCAAAACGTCACTTGTATCTCTCCTCATGTTTAATATCCACTTTTTAAGGACTTTCAGTGACCAAAATTGACAGTTTTATTGTCTTTTCCACCTAATCAGAAGTTCTATTTTATGTGATTTTGAGCATGAAAATGACTCTAAATACACTTATTTTAGTTTCAAGACTGATGATTCACATGTAACAGTCATTTACAGTCAAAAGTTTAAACATTCAAAAATCACCTTTACTGACCATTTGCAGAAAGTTCCTCAGGTCCGTGGTCATCGTTTTTCATCAGAAAATTGATTTTTGGACTGTACAAAAAATTATTCAAAATGTCAATTATATCACGCCTCATGTTGAATATCTACTTTTTAAGGCTGCACAGTGACCAAAATTGCCATTTTCATAGACTATTCCAACTACTTAGAAGCTTTTATTTTGCCTGATTCCGAGCATGAAAATGACTCTAAACACACTTATTTTAGTTCCAAATTTGATGATTCACATCTGTCAGTCATTTACATTCAAAAGATTAAACGTTCAAAAAATCACCATTACTGACTATTAGGAGAAAGTTCCTCAGGTCTGGGGTCACCGTTTTTCATCAGAAAAAGGATTTTCTTGACTATAGAAAAAATGATTTAAAATGTCAATTGTATTGCGCCTCATGTTTAGTTACCACCTTTTAAGGCCTCACAGTGAGCAAAATTGCCATTTTTATAGACTTTTCCAACTACTAAGAAGCTTCTATTTTTCCGGATTTCGAGCATGAAAATGACTCTAAACGCAAGTATTTTAGTTCCAAGACTGATGATTCACATTTGTCAGTCATTTACAGTCAAAAATTTAAACATTGAAAAAATCACCTTTACTGACCATTTGGAGAAAGTTCCTCAGGTCCGGGTTCATCGGTTTTGATCAGAAAATGGATTTTATGGACTGTACAAAAAATGAATCAAAATGTCACTTGTATCTCTCCTCATGTTTAATATCAACTTTCTAAGGCCTCACAGTGACCAAAATTGCCAGTTTTATAGTCTTTTCCACCTAATCAGAATTTCTATTTTACCTGATTTTGAGCATGAAAATGACTCTAAACACAATTATTTTAGTTACATGAGTGATGATTCACATCTGTCAGTCATTTACAGTCAAATGATTGAACATTCAAAAAATCACCATTACAGACTATTTGGAGAAAGTTCCTCAGGTCTGGAGTCATCGTTTTCATCAACAAATGAATTTTTGGACTGTACAAAAAATTATTCGAAATGTCAATTGTATCGCGCCTCATGTTGAATAACTACTTTTGAAGGCGTCACAGTGACCAAAATTGCCATTTTTATAGAGGTTTCCTACTACTCAGAAGATTTTTTTTGCCCGATTTTGAGAATGAAAATGACTCTAAACACACTTATTTTAGTTTGAAGACAGATGATTCACATCTGACAGTCATTTACAGTCAAAAGATTAAACATTCAAAAAATCACCTTCACTGACCATTTGGAGAAAGTTCCTCAGGTACGTGGTCATCATTTTTCATCAGAAAATGAATTTTTTGTACTATACAAAAAATGATTCAAAATGTCAATTATATCACGCCTCATGTTGAATAACCCCTTTTTAAGGCTGCACAGTGACCAAAATTGCCATTTTTATAGACTATTACAACTACTCAGAAGCTTTTATTTTGCCTGATTTCGAGCATGAAAATGTCTCTAAACACACTTATTTTAGTTCCAAATGTGATGATTCACATCTGTCAGTCATTTACAGTCAAAAGATTAAACATTAAAAAAATTACCATTACTGATTATTTGGAGAAAGTTCCTCAGGTCATCGTTTTTCATCAGAAAATGGATTTTTTGAATTATAGAAAAAATGATTTAAAATGTCAATTGTATCGCGCCTCATGTTTAGTTACCACTTTTTAATGCCTCACAGTGACCAAAATTGCCATTTTTATAGACTTTTCCATTTACTCAAAAGCTTTTATTTTGCCTGATTTCAAGTATGAAAATGACTCTAAACACACTTATTTTAGTTCCAAATGTGATGATACACATCTGTCAGTCATTTACAGTCAAAAGATTAAACATTCAAAAAATCACCATTACTGACTATTTGGAGAAAGTTCCTCAGGTCATCGTTTTTCATCAGAAAATGGATTTTTGGATTATAGAAAAAATGATTTAAAATGTCAATTGTATCGCGCCTCATGTTTAGTTACCACTTTTTAATGCCTCACAGTGACCAAAATTGCCATTTTTTCAGACTTTTTCTCCTACTCAGAAGCTTCTATTGTTATATGGCCATTAGGGTCATTGTCGACATTGCTAAGTTAGCATGAGCTTTGCTGCCATGATACTGATTTTGCGCACATTACTACATGACTTTATTGTGCACGACTCTGTTTAAGCCTTTCACATGAGAACTGTCTGCTATTTGCGTTCTCTGCTAAGTTCCTGGAGTTTAGTCTGAACACGATGTGCAAGGTCGATAAACAATGCCCCTTGTTATTCTGTTCTGGTCAGTCCCTAGCACCTAGACAAAACATGCTAAACACAGCTGCACTGCTGGAGACTCTTGCTTTGATATTACAGGGATGCATGTTGTTTTAAGACACACTTGGATAGGGTCCTTTCCAGGGAGAAGAGCTGTGCGGTTCCTATGATGGAAAGCTACCATGTAGGCACTAAGGTAGGGGGTCTGCTGACAAAGCCCAGAGATCTTCTATTATATAATAAACATCACTTTACCAAGGGGAGGGTGGTTAGGCCTTATAGTCCTTTTTCCACTGTCTATATATAATGACTTTCCCCTTCATATTCTATGGAATTGTAACAATGCTAATTGTTCTATGTTTATGCATTTCGCTGCTGGTAGTAGCTCGTATACTGCATTATAGAGCACGATAGTTAAAATAAAAATTTTTGAACTATAACAGTGACTCTGACCATTCTTATTTTGGACAAGTTCGGGTGAGCGAGCGAAAGGGTATGTCTTGCTACCCCGATTCCTGAGAGAGTCGGGAGTGTTGTGTTCTGGGTTGTCTAATCATTTGTAGCTTCGTAATTTTGGAGGAGAACAAATGAGACACTATAACTAGTCGGTTTTGGGATTTTGGGAACTAAGGTGATAGGTTGGTACACCCCTATACACCGAGGTCCTGTTTTCCTGTGCATAGTTCTGTGTAGGTGCAGAATCCCCGCAACATGGCGCCGCCAACGTTAGGTCTGGTTCTTATTTTCGAGACTCTTGAGAAGTGCTTGTGCTTGTCCACAATCCCCTCACTTCTGTTTCTGGAGACGGTTGTGACGGGGTGACCTCCTATATTAATGTTTTATAGGTTCTTTCAAGCTTGAATTTTAAAAGGTTCCTTCTCTTACTTTTGAACCCGTTATTGCGTTGCCGCATATAGGTTGTTATTCTTTGCTCTTCCTTATGGCGGTTGCCATTGCACCGCCTAATCGGGCGGCTGTCACAGCATATTTGACTCAACATGGAGTCCCTAATAATGGGGTTACCCTCATTTTTGTTGTAGAAGCTGACGCAGCTTTCCGCTTCGAGGTCTTTTATTCTTGGTTCACCTTTCCGGCAGTGGATGGGGCAGATAATTTGTTTCACGAATATACTGCCACCACCCTACCTCAAAATTATCAGCCTTATAGTTCTCTTGAAGTTCCGCTAATGGCATGGCAACACCAAATATGGTTTAATGGCGCCCTTCCTCACGCAATAACGCATATAGGTTGTTATTCTTTGCTCTTCCTTATGGCGGTTGCCATTGCACCGCCTAATCGGGCGGCTGTCACAGCATATTTGACTCAACATGGAGTCCCTAATAATGGGGTTACCCTCATTTTTGTTGTAGAAGCTGACGCAGCTTTCCGCTTCGAGGTCTTTTATTCTTGGTTCACCTTTCCGGCAGTGGATGGGGCAGATAATTTGTTTCACGAATATACTGCCACCACCCTACCTCAAAATTATCAGCCTTATAGTTCTCTTGAAGTTCCGCTAATGGCATGGCAACACCAAATATGGTTTAATGGCGCCCTTCCTCACGCAATAACGCCACTCCGTTTAGGCCCTTTATTGATAGCTGGGGCCACGTGGCCAATTTTGGCTGGGCATACCCCACGCCCGCGTTATCTAACAACTGCAACACTTGCAGAACTTTGGGTATTACATACTTCCTTAATCAATCAATCAATCAATCAATCAGGGAATTGTAAGCGCGCTACTCACCCGTGAGGGGTCCGCAGATCTGTTTAGCCGAAGAGCCAGGTCTTGAGGGTCTTCCTGAAGGTGTTCAGGGAGGGGGCGCGTCTGATGTCTGCTGGTAGCTCGTTCCAGGTCTTGGCTGCAATGTGAGAGAAGGATCTTCCGCCTGCTCTGGCTCTGTGGATGCGCGGGGTTTCGGCCAGTGCGAGGTTGGAAGATCGGAGGTTTCTTTTGGGTACGTGGAAGTTGATTCTGTCGTTGAGGTATTTGGGTCCGTTGTTGTGTAGGCATTTGTAGGCGTGAGTGAGGATTTTGAAGGTGACTCTTTTCTCCATGGGGAGCCAGTGGAGTCTTCGTAGGTGTTGGCTGATGTGTTTGTGTCAGGGGATGCCGAGGACGAGTCTGGCGGCGGTGTTCTGTATTGTCTGGAGTTTGCGGAGTAGGGACTTGTTGATGCCGGTGTAGAGTGCGTTTCCATAGTCCAGTCTGCTGGTGATGAGTGCATGGGTGACTGTCTTCCTTGACTCAGGAGGGATCCACTTGAAGGTCTTGCGGAGGATGCGGAGGGTGTTGAAGCATCTGGAGGTGACGGCGTTGACCTGTCGGTTCATGGTGAGTGATGAGTCGAGTACGATGCCGAGGTTCTTGGCATGGTCTGAGGGGGTAGGTGGGCTTCCGAGGGCGGTCGGCATGCTGTCCCATGCTGAAGGGGTGGTACCGAGGACGAGGACTTCTGTCTTCTCGGCGTTGAGCTTCAGGCAGCTGTTGGCCATCCAGACTGTGACATCTTGCATTCCTTTCTGGAAGTTGAGTTTGGTGGTGGTGGGGTCTTTGGTGAGGGAGAGGATGAGCTGGGTTTCGTCAGTGTAGGATACGATGTTGAGGCCATGTTGTCGGACGATGGCTGCGAGGGGGGCCATGTAGATGTTGAAGAGGGTGGGGCTCAGTGATGAACCCTGTGGGACTCCGCAGGTGATTTTCGTGGGATTAGAGAGGAAGGGTGGCAGTCTGATCCTTTGGCTTCTTCCGGTAAGGAATGATCGGATCCAGTCCAGGGCTGTTCCTTGTATGCCTGTGTCATGTAGTCTGGTGACTAGTGTGCGGTGGGAGACAGTGTCGAAGGCTGCTGATAGGTCGAGTAGGATGAGGGCTGCGGAGTGTTCTTGGTTCAGGAGGGTGCGGATGTCGTCTGTGGCGGCGAGTAGGGCGGTCTCTGTGCTGTGGTTGCTTCGGAATCCAGATTGGGATGGGTCAAGGACGGCGTTCTCTTTGATGAATCGTGTCAGTTCCCTGTTGACTGTTCTCTGTAACTTTGGCTGCGAAGGGGAGGAGTGAGATGGGCCGATAGTTCTTGAGGTCGGTGGGGTCAGCTCTGGGCTTCTTGAGCAGGGGTCTGACTTCTGCACTTCCAGTCATCTGGGAAGGTGCCTGTTTTGAAGGTGGTGTTGATGGTGCATTGTAGTTCGGGTGCAATGACGGCCATGGCTCTGTGGTAGATGTGAGGGGGGCAGGGGTCGGTAGGGGCCCCCGAGTGGATGCCTTACATGGTCGAGGCAGTGTCTTCGGCCGTGATCGGTGTCCAGTTGGAGATGGTGGGCTGGCTGGTGTCTCTGGGGTGCGGGGGGGCAACTGTGGTGCCTGGTGGATGGTCGATGAAGTTGTTGTAGAGGTTTTTGATCTTGAGGTGGAAATAGATTCCAAGCTTGTCGCAGAGGTCTTGGGATGGGGTGATGTCTGTGGCTTCGCTGCGTGGGTTGGTGAATTCTCGAATGACACTGAAAAGTTCCTTGGAGTTGGTGGAGTTGGCCAGGATTTTGTTGTGGATGAAGTTCCTCTTGGTGGCTCTGACTTGGTTGTGGTAGTCTGTCATGGCGTCCTTGTAGGTGGTGTGGTTTTCGGTTGTCTTGGTGTTTCTCCAGTTCTTCTCCAGGCGTCTGCAGGTGTGCCTGGCTTCTTGGAGAGCGGTGGTGAACTAGGTGGCTTTCCTGGGACGTTGAGTGCCGGGGTTGCGTAGCGGGGCGAGCTCATCTGCGCAGTTGGAGATCCAGGTGTGGAGTTCTCTGGCTGCGTCATTTGCGTTGGATGCCCAGGTGTCGTTGTCTTGGGTGAGGGTGGAGTTAAGTTGCTCATCGGTAACCTTGCTCCAGTTCCTTCATGGTGGGTGTGGGGCTGGTTTGGGTGCCTTGGGTTTGTTGACGGCGAAGTGTATGCAGTGGTGGTTGGTCCATGGCGGCTGCATTGTGTGGCTGAATTGGATGCTGTTTCCTGCCGCGAAGATGGGGTTGAGGGTGTGTCCTGCTGTGTGGGTCGGTGTGTTGATGAGTTGTTTAAGTCAGATGCTGGCGAGGTTGTCACGAAGGATGGTGGAGTTGGGGTCGCTGGGGTTGTCGAGGTGAAAGTTCAGGTCTCCAATGAGTATGTAGTTCGTTGAGGCGATGGCGTGGGGTGCGATGAAGTCGGTGATGGTGATGGTGGTGGCGAAGGGTGTCCGGGGGCCGGGGGGTCTGTAGACGAGGGTTCCTCAGAGTGTGGCTTTGGGGGTGGTCTGGATCTGGAAGTGCAGGTGTTCGGCGGAGGGGAAGGTTTCGCTGGAGGTGGTGAGGCAGAGGCTACTCTTGTGGGCGATGGCGAGGCCCCCTCCTGGGTGGTTGGGGCGGTCTTTCCTCTGGATCTTGTATTCGTCCGGGATGGTGGTGTTGATGTCGGGGGCGGAGGATGTGTTGGTACAGGTCTCTGTGAAGAAGGTGATGTCGGGCGAGAGAGATTCGAGTAGGTTCCAGATTTCCATGGCGTGTTTGTGTATGGAGCGTACGTTGCGGAGAATGCATTTTAGGGTGTCGCCGGTGCTGGCGTCAGCGGTGTTGGAGGCTGGGGTGGCGGTGAGGGTCTGGCGGCAGTGGAGGCAGGAGAACTGGCCGTGGGTCATGTTCGGCGAGGCCTGTTGGCATTCCCTAAGTCTTCCGGTGTTGATTGCGAGGAGGGTGGTGGTGTCGTAGCGATGGATGGTCGGAGATCCAGGGTTTCTGGTGCTGGTCGCAGTCGGGCCACAGACGGGCGCAGTCGGGCTTGCCTTTGGCACGCATTCAGCGCGACCGTGCAGCAGCCTCATTAAGTAGGGGAGGTGGGAGGGAGGAGAGGCTGGGCGGCGGGAGCGGGGGTTTTCCGGGGGGGGAGGGCCACAGGGGCAGCAGTGGCGAAAGGCAGGCACGAGAAAAGAAAAACAGTGGGGAATTAGAGCAAGACACAGATGGGCACAATAACAGTGGCACAACAGGGAAAAATTAAGAAAAAACTGCTGAGAAAGGTTACGGTGGCTGCAGGCAGTCTGGTCCCAGTTGGAGCGGGCTGCAGGCGCAGGAGCGGGCAGCAGCCTTGAACCTCCCAAGGAGGAGGTCAGGGTCTGGAGGCAAGAGATGGCACAGCGGAGCTGTGGGGAGAGAGTGGACAGGGACCGTATGCATAGAGCTGTTATACAATTCATGTTGTGCAACTTCCAGGTGGGACCACCTGGCATTGCTGCGCAACCAGCTGGTCCTGGTGGTGTAACCACCAGTCCTCTTATGGGTAATTCAGTGATGGGCAATCATCCACAGAATAAGGATGAATTTCCTTATTGGCTTGCTGAAAAATTTGGACAGATTGAGGCTGTTTTTCCTAACCCTAAGTTTACCTAAAGACTTAGTTCCCGAAGTAGCTGATTGTAACACTTAGGGTAAAGTGTTTGCAGCGGTATATTCAATGTGCTTTGGCACCCCCTCCATGACCTTACTCCCTTCCGTGATAAAGCGTGTTCAAGATGAACACGGAGCCGAGGCGGCTCTGGAGTTGGGGATGAGACCGGTAGGGGTGTTCCATGTGGTTGCTGATATGATCCTTGCTAACGTTAAGGGTGATGCTGTCAGCTTACAGGTGGCTAACCGCTCGGAGGCTGTAGCAGACGCAGACAAGCCACGCAAATTACCAAAGATTATTGCTAAGGCTTATAAAACCTTAGGCCGCAATAGTCTGGGAGTTAAGCCTTTTACTCAAATGCAGACAAAATCTCAAACTCAACAAAAAGCCCAGATTGATAAAGATGGGCATCCGTTCTTTCCTAAAAAGAACTGGAAAAGTAAAAAACAGGGTCAGCAACAGCAGAAGGAAGGTTCGCGTGCTGGTTCACCGACACCTGAGTCTTCTGAACGTACTTATGACTTGCGCGACCGCGCAAAAATTAAGACTCCTGATAGATTTCAGGTCCCTCATCAGCGCTCTCCTCGTTCTTTACAGGACTCATCGGACTCTCAAGTCAGTGGAGAGGAGCGCCAAGATCGTGGCAAAGGTCCATCTAAGCAACAGGGACGAGATCTACCTCAACAGTTTGACGTTAAGGCCAAACAAGAGGAACTGCCTCATTTCCGACCCCCGTATCAGAAGAAAAAAGTTGCCGCCTTAACAGTAAAGTATGCCTCAGACCATGAGAACGCGACTCCTAGACTGGACATGGGCAGTGACTCTCCTCGACAGTGTGGCGGAGGTTACCATAGTGCGGGAGGCACTGCGTCCCTGTCTGGAGGCGACAGCAACTGATACTTTCATTACAGTAGAAACAGCAGATACCCGGGTTGCCCCCCCGGAAAGACTCTGAGATTATTTTCCAAATTGAAGGTGATGTACAGCGTCCAATCAAAGCGGTTTTCTGGGAAAATCTCACCTCCTCATACGACATTTTGTTGGCAGAGGCAGATTGGCCTCCACCCTTTGTGCTAGCCGCTTCTAGAGAGAAGGACGTGATACTTCCGAGTTTTTCGCGTTACTTCCCTGAGGAACATGCAAAGGCTTTCGCAGCTGAGTGGGCTTTGGTCCTGGCCCCAGCGGTGTACCGTAATCAGGTGGGCTGGGATATTGATTCACCGGCACATGAAATACCATTACGGTCTATGCCACAACCACAATATCCAATCAGACGTGAGGCTAAGGCTCACGTTTGTGACATTCCAACTCAGTTGGAATATCAAGGAGTGATTGAATCCTGTGTATCACCGATGAATAATCCTCTTTTTCCGGTATCAAAACCTGACGGTTCATAACGCATTGTGTTGGATTATCGAAATTTGAATAGTCATTGTCGCACGCTTGCAGTGCAAAACACACACAGCTCTGCGCTGGTGAACAACCTTGTTCGTAAAAAATACAAAACTACACTGGACATATCCAATGGTTTCTACAGTCACAATCTGGCTCCTGAAAGCCGTGACTTGACAGCATTCACCGCCGTCGGAAATCAGAAAAATGTACGCGCTTGCCTATGGGGTATAAGAATAGCCCCGGGGCTTTTGCTGCGCGTGTTGTGTCTTTATTGCACGACATAGATCCAGATGCGTTCTCGTACGTTGATGATATTTATCTGACGGAAAACGAACTAATGCTGCATCTAGTCCGAGTCGACCGCATCATATTTAACCCTGGGCGGTGAACTACGCTACGCTCGCGGAATTTGCGAAGTTTCGGTAACTTCGCGATTCGCGTAGAACGCGAGGTTACCGTGCACTACGCAATTTGCGGCGTAGCGTAGCTGTTTTCTTCTTCGCGCGCTCAATATACGTTCTT